>CM021100.1:66157149-66214307 GCA_007115665.2 Sequoiadendron giganteum | reverse complement strand
GAGAGAGAGAGGGAGAGGGGGTGGGAGGGAGAGACCTGAGAGAGAGGGAGAGAGACAGAGTGGGAGAGAGTGAGAGAGAGGGAGTGGGAGAGAGAGAGAGGGGATGGAGATACCCGAGAGAGAGTGAGAGAGAGAGGGAGAGAGATAGAGTGAGAGAGAGGGAATGGGAGAGAGATAGAGGGAGTGAGTGAGTGACAAACATGAGAGAGGGAGAGGAGGTAGGAGGGAGAGACAAAGAGAGAGAGACAAAGAGAGAAAGATAACAACCTAAGAGAGGGAGATGGAGTGAGAGAGATAAAAAGACCAAAGAGGGAGAGAGAGAGAGAGGGAGAGTGAGAAAGGGGGTTGGAGTGAGATAGATTTATTTAGGTACCTATGTGGGAGGGAAAGAGACCTGAGAGAGGGGATTGGATTGAGAGAGTAGTCTAGGTCGCATGGGAGGGAGTGAGACTTGAGAGATAGAGAATTTAGAGGGATAAAGAGTTATCCAGTTACGGTAACGAGTTAGAGAAGGTATGAAAGGTAAAACCTCGAATATCCATCTACTATCATAAATTGTGCACTCTAAGCATTATCAAAGTTGTTCACCAAAGAGGAGAAATTCTAGTTTTTTTCAAAGCAGGCCATTTGGCGCTCACCAAATGGCCCGCTTTGAACGTGTTAATTAACAGGATTCGCCAAATTTTCTCATATTTTTGTTCGTGCTCCCTGTCTCATTTGCATGTCTTTCAATGCAAGTTTATAAAAAAACCGTGATAACGTTAACCTCTCTCTTAGCTATCTAAATATATAATTCTTTTTTCATTTTGATTTAGTTAAGGTTTTGATCCATGTCTTCTATTGTAAATGCCTTCATTTTTGGTCAAAAACCAACATGTGCTAGGTTTAGGATAGATTTTTACACGTTCAGCAAAAAATTTGGGGGGGAGCACGCTCAAATTTTAGCTTTTTCAGGATGTGTCCACTTTGAAAATTCATTAAATATTATATATTCATTAACAAAATTATCCTAAAGAAGGAGGATAAACTACATGGTGTTAGCTAATTTCTCACCATTGGGATTTTTTAAATTCTAAAATAATGTTAATCAAAAAGGGGGGAGCCCTCAGGCGCTATGTTATTTTTTTGATAAAAACAGGACCTGTTTTGGGCCCCCCCCCCTTTTTGAGACCCTTAATCTTCATTAATTTCAAAAAAAATAGTAGCTTAGAAACTAGACTCGGAGCACTTCAACTTTTTTTCTTGCCGCATCTTGAAATTTTGAGCGTAACTATCTTCATTTTCTCATGCAAATCAGATTTTCCTGATTTCAGTAAATAAAATTAAAAAAAAAAGAAGTGGCATCTTAAGAGCCAAAATTGTGTCACAGATTGGTGCACTTACCCTAAGAGAAGATCGAAGATATATATTACTTAATTGACCTATTTTTCTTATAATTTAATTAAATGATTTATAGCCAAGGTTATGACTTCGATATAATTGTCTTACACCGACTCAAGGCTTGATAATAAATTTGATCCTTTATTAACTATAAAATCTCCTTGATGATATTTCCCTTTCCCTCGGGCGTTGACGATATTGCAACCTCTTGGAAAAGGAATAGGGTTAGACCGTTCTCGACATATATGTATATATATTAAATTCAAACTCACCATCACATTCATTTTCACATATATAAGAAAATCATTCACATATATAGGAAAATCATTAACATTTTTCGTTACAACATATAATTTAAAAATTCTTTCCCTAATTTCACATTCTCATGAAAAACAGTTAATCACAACTAACATAATGACCATAATTTCATTGCCATAATCATGTTCAAGATAGAGGGGATGTAACAATCATGACATGAAGAGGGAGGGATGGGGATATGGACAAGTGGAATAAAAGGTGGAAGGTTCCATGGAATGGTAAATTGAGGATGAGAATGAGGACCTTGAAAATAATTTTGAGGGGAATTTTGGCTAAAGGCTTGGTTTCTATTCTTAAAAGCAGTGATTAGTTTGAAAAAATGCCTCGAAGAAATGTGGTCTCATGGTGATGGAATGCCATCCATCACCTTGAGACCACATTTCTTCAAGGCATTTTTTTAAACTACTCAATTCCTTATCTATGCCATTGCTTACTATTATGCTTTGATAGTTTTTTTCCAAGCATCCATAGTTTCTTGGAAAGCACCTATTTTAGGCTTTTAGCCATAGCAGCAAGGAAGTGAACTGTTTGATAAAATGCTTTGGTAGACGTGTATGGAAAATGTGGTAGCATAGAAAAGGCAATGAGTTGTTTGAAAAAATGCCTCAAAGAAATTTGGTCTCATGGTGATGAAATTGCATTCCATCACCATGAGACTACGTTTCTTTGAGGCATTTTTTCAAACTACTCACTGCCTTGTCTAAGCTATTGCTTACTATTATGCTTTCATTGATTTTTTCCATGCATCCATATTTTGTTGGAAAGAACCTATTTTAGGATTTTAGCCATAGCAACAAGGAAGTGAAGTATTTGATAAAATGCGTTCGTAGACATGTATGGAAAATGTGGTAGCGTAGAGAAGGCAGTGATTTGTTTGAAAAAATTCCTCAAAGAAATGTGGTTTCATGGTGATGGAATGCCATTCCATCACCATGAGACCATATTTCTTCAATGCATTTTTTCAAACTACTCACTGCCTTGTCTATGCTATTGCTTGCTATTATGCTTTGATATATTTTTTCCAAGCACCTTTTTTAGGCTTTTAGCCATACTAGAAAGGAAGTGAATTGTTTGATAAAATACTTTGGTAGACATGTATGGAAAATGTGGTAGCATAGAAAAGGTGGTGAGGTGTTTGAAAAAATGCCTCAAATAAATGTGGTCTCATGGTGATGGAATGGCATTCCATCACCATGAGACCACATTTCTTTGAGGTATTTTTTCAAACTACTCACTACTTTGTCTATGCCATTGCTTACTATTGTGCTTTGATAGATTTTTACAAGCATTCATAGTTTGTTGGAAAGCACCTTTTTTAGGATTTTAGCCATAGCAGGAAGGATGTGAATTGTTTGATAAAATTATTTTGTAGACATGTATGGAAAACGTGGTAGCATAAAAAAGGCAGTGATTTGTTTGAAAAAATGCCTCAAAGAAATGTGGTATGATGGTGATGGAATGGTATTCCATCACCATGAGACCACATTTCGTCGAGGCATTTTTTCAAACTACTCACTACCTTGTCTATGCTATTGCTTACTATTAAATGCTTTGATAGATTTTTTTCCAAGAATCCATAGTTTGTTGGAAAGCAATTTATTTAGGCTTTTAGCCATAGCAACAAGGAAGTGAACTATTTGATAAAAATGCTTTGCTAGAAATGTATGGAAAATGTGGTAGCATAGAAAAGGCGGTGAGCTGTTTGAAAAAATGCCTCAAAGAAATTGGGTCTCATGGTGATGGATGTCACCATGAGACCACATTTCTTTGAGGCATTTTTTCAAATAACTCATTTCCTTGTCTATGCTATTACTTACTATTATTCTTTCATCTATTTCTTCCAAGCATCCATAGCATAGAAAAGGTAGTGAACTATTTCAAAAAATGCCTCAATAAAAAGTGGTCTCATGGAATGCCCTGAAAAGAAAATGTACCTAGCAGCTGCTCCTAGTTATTACTTATGCTATGTGAAGTAATTGCATCACTGCTTATGTTGACTTTCTAAACAACTATATTGTAATTGAAATTTTATCATCTATCAACATCTAGTTATTAGTTTGAAAGATGTGCAATGCAATGTAATCAATGATATGAATATAAACAACACAAATCTATTAAGTATAATTCATTATTTAAACTCTTTATTCTATTACCTATGTGAAGGTTTTTCCAACTCCACTGGCTTTAGGAGGTGTTCCCACACAACCTCCAATATTAGCCTATTCAACATCCAAAATTAGATATTAGAATACTATTCATATAATAATGATATTCACATGTAATAAATTTATAATTGTTTACTAGTTACATACCTCAATTGTAGATACAGTGGAGTAATAAACAGGTGGAGGACTGATGTATCCAATATCAACATTGTGACCCTGAAATTTTATTACAATCATTAAAATAAATTAGTTAATCTTGCATTTTATAAATGAAATTTAATAAATTAAATTCAATAAACATGCTAACATTTACCTAAGTATCGATGTTGAAAGCCTCATTCAAAATGTCAGTTGTCATCACCATCCTTGCGACTGCAGACATATCCCTCACACCATCCTCGTAAGTGTATGTGGGGTCATATGTACAAGCCGACCCGCAAACATGACAAGAATGTGGTGGAATCCTACCCCTTGAAGACTCCCTTGGATGGCATTGTACTATAGAACTGGCATGCTGGGTGATACTCTGGGTTAAAGAGCTGATAGACTACAAAGTGTCCACCTCAACACTCTCCTTCATGATGGAAGGGATAACGATGTGATCATGAGTCGGCCTAGCGAGAGCTTGTCTCCCTTGCCGTTGAGGATCCTGTCGTCCACCAGGTCTATCTTGCATTGACCCTCCACCTCTCCCTTGAAATTCCCTCATATCAAAATAATTGGAGATTTTGTTTAGGATGAACTCACAGTAGAGTTTCCTCAAGAAATATTGGGGGACTTCACAATTGTTGCATGGTGGATAGTCAAAAACCATGTACCACCTATCCCAAAAATTGTTCCTAATCCCTTGGTGGTGGAACCAATGGATAAGAAACCTCTTGACATTAAGTTCAAGATTTTAATTTGTGCACAGGTCAGTGAATAGTGAGAACAAGTCATATTTTGTAATTTTTTCATCCTTTACTTCTTGATATGATAATTTATCTGCATAAAAATCCCTTTGTGTCCGCCTCCTATCTACCCAACCACTTAATTGTTTGTTGATTGCATCTACATGTTTTAACATATCTTGAAGTGAACTTGCAAGTGTTCTTCTTTCAATGGTTGAACTTATAGGATCATTCAACCTCGTGATTAACTCCTTAATCTATCTTATGTTGTTTTCAATTACCCCCATTAAATTTTGTTGAGTGCTAGGAAGATGTTGAGGAATCGGTGGAAGAGTTTGTTGTTGTGGTTGTTGAGGATTTTATTTGTGTGCTTCTTTCTGTGGTTGTTGAGGATTTTGAGGAGGATTTTCAAGTTCATTAACATCTCCTATAAATTAAACAAATGAATATAGAAAACAACCTAAAATTACCTATTTAACATAAAAATCACAAAAGAAAATAATGCTTACTTGTTTGAACTCCTCGTCGACATGGTGGCATCTTGATGATGAAATTGTAACAAATTGATGAAGAAATTGCAAGTTTAGTTCCTTTCAAAATGTGAGCACACAAATGCAGGGTTTTTTGGTCGCGAACAACAAAAAACACAGTGAAAATGAAAATGATGTCGTTTACTTTTCTTTTTTTAATAAGCTATAAAGCGCTCGCATTAAAACATGAGCGCATTATAGGCTTGATGTGACCGAGCCTTTGACTCGGTTACACCAAGCCATAATGCAAGCGCATTAGAATGAGCTTGTGTTATAGCCTATCAAATTATTTTTGAAATTTTGGCCACAATTTGGCCCCCCATCTTTTTGCACCTGCCCATGCATGGTTTTCAAATTTCAAATTTTATGAAACATGTAACCACTCTAAAAAATGTACCCATTCTAAAATATTATGTAATTAGCAATGTACTCGTTTTTGTCGATATTTTTTCCAAGCCTAAAACTTCCCCTATATGTAGACCCAATTTTTTGCTTTTGACCAAGTATTATACTTTTAGAGCGTTTCATGTCACAAGATTGAAAGAATCAAGCCAACTGCATAGGTGTATTTATGTTTAGGTGTACCTCACTTCAAACCTTAAATAATCTCGCTATGAGGGATCGATCCATCTAAATGTTATTTCATGGACTGTACATGGCCTTATATAAAAATTTATAAGTTTTCTATTTGTGTCACCTCCTAGTAACTTGGTTCTTTTAGTAGCATTTATTTATAGAAATTTAAGTTTTATCTGTTACTACAAAACTATTCTGATAATAATTTGGGGTCATGCCACTTAACTCACCATCACACATGAGGATGAATTTGGTTGCATGTATGTGTACTAATTTCATCTATTTTAAGATCTTCCCTTATTTCATGCAAGCTCAAATATCATGTGGTGTGGGTCACTCTTGATATTAATGTCATTTCCTTGACATTATAATTGCTTATGAACCTAATGATGGCCTAGAAAGAGCTACATTATGGAATTAGCTTACTAACAACTTGTCCTTTTCCTAATTGACTTATTTGTGATGAATTTAATATGGTGGACTCATGCAAGGGTAAAGAAGGCATATTTTTATGTACCACTATGTGGTAGACTATGTGGTAAATCATTACAAGTTGTCAAACATAGATTTTTCACAACAATTAGCCACGTCAATTCCATTCTTCACTTAATGAATTGATAAATGACTTCTAAAAGGATCTAAGCTCTAGCTCGAGTATGATAAGTCGTAGTGTGATGTTTGAGTGGAAGAAGTGATAAACAAGAAAGTAAAACATGGACAAGCTGTGTTGGATTATTCATTGAAAACTGTAAGACATTACCTAACATTTTATTTGACTTGATCGACAATATGTATATTCAACACAATTAATTATAATTAAGAATTTAGTTTGTAGCTAAGAATGGCGATGGTTAATAACCCCATAGAGCTCATTACTCTTTAGATTTTCTTGCTTGACTTGACCTTAGCTTTAGGTATTCACCAGTTTTAAAGCTCATTTCTTGACTTGACCTTTGGTTGAACATAACATTTACTGCTGTAACGTAGACGGGCCATAATGATTCTTGGGGCGGCCATAATGATTCTTGGGGCAGCCGTCGGTCACTCACGACTTTGCCCTTTATCTCTTCATTTCGACCGTATGTTTTAGGGTGGCAATCTCTATCTCATTCATCATTATAGTTGTCGAGGATTGATTTAACTTGATAAGCATGGATATCACTCTTCTTGACTTGATAGACTTCCCATCCATTAAGATGTTCAGGATTGATTTAACTTTAGTCATGCAAAATCTTATCACGTTCATTGCAGTCAGGACGGTGGAAAGCCGTGTCCAAAGCAGATTTGTGTGATGTTTAAAATAAATCCTATCTACCGGGATTTCCAGCAAATCACTTGCCTTAGCATTATCTGATATACTTCATTCTATTGAGTGAAATGTATTGGTGGATTAATCATTTTAATAAAAATGGTCTTTGACTAACATTGGATGTAAAGGGCGGGCAACACCCCTTTTGTTCAAGTGTAGAACTGACATTATTCGTATTTCTTTATTAATTTGTGGTAACGTATGAACATCAAAGGCTAATAATAATCTACATGAGTGGTCTTTATTACACTAGTTTGGGCAGAAAATATCCTTTCACATAGAATTCTATGTCTCTTGATCACTTATGGACGTAAAGAGAAATCCATTAACCTCCTCCTTAAACAAAATTTCATTAGTTAGGGTAAAGTTAACCCTTGAAAACCTATTTGAATCTTCTTTTGAAAATAGGCAGATGATTAGGATATTTTCCATTTTCTATATAAACTAAATTCTATCTTCAATTTATGAGAATGTCAAAACTTTTCTATTTTAACATCACAATCTCAACCACTTTCTTTTATTCTACCTACAATCCAACATTTTGGGTAATATGTTGGTAGATAGCTCTTTCTTTTGCCAACTTAGTTGACTTAACATCTATATCATCCTCAAGAATATTAGTGATCAACTTAGCAAAAATTTTTGTGTATCACTCCATGATGCATTCCCTAACACTAGAGTGAACAACATAAATAATGACCTTATTCCTTGGAATGAGATGCTAAAATTCTTTAATCTCTTCACAAGAGCGTAGAATTGCTTTTTGACTAATTATATTTTGCCTTAGTATTCGAGAGTGTGGAAATTAAAATCAATTGGGCACTCCTCTTTTCCTAAATAATCTTTGTTATGTAGGACTATTGCACTGTTGTGACCTATGTCATATACATACATAATGAATTACCAAAGCTAGGTGTTGAAATTACTTGCTTAATTTTTGCAAATGCTTCTCAACCTTCTAGAATCCATTTGAGTTCTTTATCCCTTGTTAATGTCAAGATAATAGGTCTAACTAGCCCTACAAATTTTGGTATAAACCTCTCCCAAAAATTAATATTTCCTTAGGAAGATTGAACTGCCTTTTTATTAATTGATAGGGATAAGTCTAAAACAACTTGAACTCTAACGGGGTTTATATAAATCGTTTCCTTTGATATTACATGCCCCAGTAACTTACCCTAAGGCACTTTGAAGACACACTTATTTGGGTTTAAAGAGATTCCAAATTACTAACATCTTTGGAAGAATTTTTCGAGATGTTCAAAATGATCTTCCTTTAATTTTGTAAAAAACAATTTATAAGATCATCCAAATATATTAAGATAATCTTATTAATTAACTCGCCAAAAGCAATATCCAACGCTCATTAGAATGTGACACCTATGTTGGCAATCCAAATCACTTCTTAGTATAAGAAAATATTCCCCACTTAGTAGTGAAAATAGTTTTGTACTAGTCTTCTTCTTCTTTAATCCATATCTACTTGTAACTAGAAAATCCATCCAACAAAGAAAACCTTTTTGAAAGTTACTTACTATGTGCAATATTTGTTCCATGGAAGGAAGTGGATAATAGTCCTTAATAGAATCTCTATTGAGGTAAGTGGAAAAATATGGGGGCCCAAAACAGGGTCTTAAGTGGCCACTTTTTTTTTTTTTTTAATCAAGAAATACTAACCTTGGATGTGAAATTGAGGATAGTTACACTCGAAAAAATTAGATGCAACAAAAACAAGGATCGTAGTGCTCCAAGACTACTTTCTAAGCTACTATTTTTTTTTGAAAATGGTAGAGGTTAAGGGGTTCAAAAGGGGGAGCCACAAAAATTGTTGTTGTTTTTGTAAAAAAAAAACATAACATAGCAACTTTTGTGGCTCCCTCAAAAGGTTAACTTTTTTTTGGTATTTTTAAAATCGCTTTGATTAGAAATTAGCTAGCAACATGTAGTTTATGCCTGATTTTCTTATAATTTTTTAATGAATATTTGATTTTTTACTAATTTTCAAAGTGGACACATCTTGAAAATAGAATTTTGGCCGTGCTACCCCTATAAATTTTAAAAACTAAATGAAAATCATTTTTTGTTAATATGTGTAGAATGGAGTCTAGTTTCTAAAAATGTAATTTATTTGAAATTTCAATGAATGGATAATTTACAATGAAAAAAATACCAAACACTCATTTTTGCCAAAAAAAAAAACACACAAACAAAATAAATTAAAGATGAAAGGCTTAACATTATCAAAATGTGTAAAAAGTTACATCGTTAAATAGCGAAGAGAGAGCCTAACATTACCCAAGTGTTCAATTTGTTCAACCTTGAAACATGTGCAAACCTGATGGTTAGCACGAACGTGATTATGTGAAATCTTGTAGAATATGCAAAAACACGTCTTTGGACATTGGGAAGCACTCTAAGCCTCTAGGTTGGTAATCCAAACCAAATACCAAGCCTAAGGCTTGGGGATTGTCAAAGCAAGAAATCATGTAAGTGTGTTATGTCTTGCTTTGTGTTAAATGCTAGTCTATTAAATGTATGTATATGTTTATATGTATGTATGTATGTATATATGTATGTATGTATGTATGTATCAGTGTATGTATATGTATGTATGTATGTATCAGTGCATGTATGAATGTATGCATGTAAGATTGTATGTACATATATATGTATACTTGTGTGTATGTAAGTATGTATGTATGCTTGCTTATATGTATGCATGTATTTAGAGGGAGGGAGAATTTTAAGAGAGAGAGTGAGTTTTCTAGGTAGGGTGGGATGGAGAGAGGGAGGAAGAGACTTGAGAGAGAGAGGTAGAGAGGTAGTGAGAGAGACAAACACCTGAGAGAGGGAGAGGGGTGGGAGGGAGAGACTTGAGAGAGAGGGAGTAGGAGAGAAGGGGTTGGAGTGAGAGGGACTTATCCAGGTGGGGTGGGAGGGATAGAGGGAGATAAAGAGAGAGAGGTGGTCATGGGAGAGAGAGAGAGAGAGGGAGAGAAAGATAGAGTTATCTAAGTAGGGTTCCATAGGGAGAGACTTGGAAGAGAGGGTTGTGGGAGGGAGAGACTTGAGAGATAGGGAGAGAGAGGGAGTGCAAGAGAGAGGGAGTGGGAGAGAGAGGTAGTGAGAGAGAGGAAGTGGGAGAGAGATAGAGGGAGTGAGTGAATGAGAGAGAGAAAGTTCTAGAGAGAGAGAGTTATCTAGTTATGTAGGTAGGGTGCCTTAGGGAGAGACCTGAGAGAGAGAGGGGGTGGGAGGAAGAGACTTGAGAGAAAGGGAGAGAGAGGGAGAGAGAGGGAGTGGGAGAGAGAAGGAGTGGGGGATAGAGGGATGGGAGAGAGATAGAGGGAGTGAGAGAGAGATACCTGAGAGAGGGATCGAGGGGGTGCGAGGGAGAGACCTGAGAGAGAGTGAGAGAGAGAGGGAGTGAGAGAGGTGGTTGGACAGAGAGAGACCTGAGAGAAGGAGAGGGTGTGGGAGAGAGAGACCTAAGAGATAGGGGGAGAGAGAGAGAGAGAGGAAGTGGGACAGAGGGGATTGGAGTGAGAGGGACTTATCTAGGTAGGGTGGGAGGGATAGAGAGAGAGAGAGAGGGAGAGAGCATAGCATAGCAAGGAGAGACCTAAGAGAGAGGGGGAGAGAGAAAGGGGGTTGGAGTGAGAGGGACTTATCTAGGTAGGGTGGGAGGGATAGATGGAGAGTGAGAGAGAGAGAGAGAGAGAGAGATAATGGGGTGGATGGTATAGTGTGGTCCTGGTTATGAGACGGAGGGGGATCATAACATGAGGAGGGAGGAGTGTTTTTACAATGAGGGGAAGTGGATCATTAGATGGGGTGGAAGGTGTACTTTGAGACTGTTGACTAACAGATTGGGCACCTTGAGATGATACAACACTATGCTCGTAAAAGTGCTAAATGAACCAACAGATCTGAATATTTACCCTTTAGGAGGATAAAATATCCTCTAAATTTTGTTGAGGTACAACTCCCTCTCAAGATTTTCAATGAATTGAAAGAACACAAAATGAACACAGTGTTTTCTTTTCACTAGAAAGTAGAATACAGATAATAGAATACTAGCACAAAGACCAGTTCAAACTTGAAAATCACTAAGAATTACAATGGTACACTCAATATTATCTAAAAAATGAAATCTATCCTGAAGAAAACTACATAACTCACACAACTTAGGTAAAGTGTAGCATTAAGATACTCCTAAACAAAAAGATTTAATAAAATTAAATTATCTTCACAATATAAATGCATAAAGACAACTAGTGATTTTATTCACATGAAATAGCAGCAAAGTCTATATAATAGTGAGCTTTCAAAAAGTGTCTAGTGAGTTATAGTTTGAAAATAGATACATATATATAAGCGAGTAGGTAACCGATTCTTTCTTGCCCCCATAACTAATTAAAACTCAAAAGTCTAGAGAATAAAGCAAGTGAACAATCAGGGCAGTCTTGCTTCATTTCTTGCCTCTATAAATTCCATGGGTCTCTTCTATAAGGCTTGGAAATCCTTCATGACATGTAATAGCTCCTTATGCTAAGGAATGGTCACATTAGTCAATCGTACCTTCCAAGCCAGCTGGCTATCTTTTATTGCTTCATTGCGCTTTCCACAATTCTTCATGAGACCAATTTATTGGGATAAAACCAGATGTAATTTGATAAATCTTTTTAAATGCTCAGCATTAAAGGAATGAGAGTCATGTAGTCCTTTAACTAATTTTTAGAAATCATTTACCAACTCTTTGATGTTTGTGTATTCTCTGATTTCTCCTTTGTCTTATTGCAACCCCAAAGCAACTAAGGTGCCTTGTGCTTCCTCTAAAAAAACAATACATTCAACCAAGATTTCCTAAATCTTTTGTGAACCTTTTCAAATGATTTTCAACTTCCATTCAACGCCTTTTCTCCATACAAGGCAATGGGAGTTTTCAGTGGGTATGATTTGCTTTTCCATGAGCTTCTTCATGTCCCAGTTCATCATTTCCTTTAACTCAATCTAATAATTGTTCCACGTATTCTCTTCCTTTTTTAGCAGCAACAATCTCCTCTCCAAGGGTAGACTTCAAGACATTCGCTTCTTGCAAATACTTTATAAACTTAGCAATAACAAAATTTCCCTTCCTAATTAAGCATTCATTCCATTCTTCTACAACCTTACCTAGGGTTTGGTAGTTTTTCATCTTGTTCATAGCAAGTCTTCCCCAATCATAGCTAGAGGATCTGAAGAAGAGTCTACCTAGGAAATCGATCGAGGGGAAACATCAAAGCCAAACCTTAGGCATTCAGTCAAAGTTCTGACCTAGGCCTTCAATTCATCTTTGATCTCCTTATCCTTCTTTGATTGTTCTACCATCCTCGCTATAGACACTTGAAAATTTTGAACATCCCCATCTCTAGTAGGAGGCCCAAGATCAATCTTGTTAACCTCAAAATCACTTGCAATCGCTTGGGTAATTTCCTTTTATGTTGAAGGGTGTGCAATTTCCAAGTGTAGGTTCCTTGATTCAACATCATCTAACAATCGTGTAGTAGTCTTATATTTCTTTGTTTTCAGAGTTAAGGTCCTTCGTAGTAATTTACCTACCTTATCCTATTTTGGTAAGCTGAGTTGTACAACCTTTCTTTTCTTGGACAGGGTTTCTTCCAACCAAACTGATGTAGTAGGTGTATTAGATTCCTTAGATCTTGAAAATTCAAATAATGTCCTAGATATAAGAGTGTTTACTAGTGTTTTCACTGATGTGGTTGGAGCAATCTTTGACTTCTATGGTATCTCCATCTCTCTAATAGGTGACTCAGAGTCAATATCAATATTCTCTAGATCTTCTTATTCTTCCTCACCTCCTTTTTCCTTTTCTAGATTAGGTAGGTCAAGAATATCCTCTCCACATGTTTGTTGATACATATTCTTATCAGGTGAATTATTATCACCATCTCCCTGAGTTCCAAAAGGTAAAGGCTATGAGGTGGTACCATTTGTTCTTACATTTGTGGAAGGTTGACTAGTACTCTTGGAAGGTTGAGAGTTTGATGACTTGGTGAGAGGATGAGACTATTCTTTCCTCTTCTTGATTAACCACTCATGTGTCCTAGCTAGAACATCGGCGGTTTTTGCTTCAATCATTTTATTTTCCTTAATGCTCCAATTCATGGTGGAAATAGGGTGATTTTCAAAAAATTAAGTGTAAACTGGGTCTATCATGTCACACTCATCCTCAACGATGTATTGTAGGTACCAATTCAAGCCACAAATAATAATTTGTTCCATAGACAATCTCATCCAACTTCTCCTTTTGATTTCATATTCATCAAAACAATTAGCCCAGTTGTCTTCTAAGTTAGGTTGATGAAATAAATTAGGAATCAATTTCAAATTGTTCTTAACATAATATTTTAGGTCAAAAGGGAAATGCCCATCATATGAATGCAGATAATACTTGGACAACTCCCTTTCAATATTCAAAGCATTAGACATAGACTAACATGTACAAGGACTGAAACCAACAGGGAAACAGACTAACAATATTTTTATGTTTTGGTATACCCTCTTCACATCTGCTAACTACCTACACACTTCAATCAGAACCCCTTTATCTTCAGGATACTTTGGAAGTTTAATAGGAAAACCAAAAAACCACTGACTCTTATGTAGGAAAACCTTTGGAACTCGATGAAGTGGCTGCCATGAAAGTTCACAAATTGTATGGCTTCAAGTGATAGCCACATTTAAATATGCCCTTTTAATTCTTTGGTCATCCTCATGGTGAAGGTATCATTTATCCTTCTGAAATGGAGGAAGCTTTTATTAGGTTGCGATTTATCAAGGTAATCATAAACATGCACATTTCAGGAGGGAGATCACTTGGCCTCAATCCAGGCCAAGGTTTAGTACTAGCAATGGCATAAATTAAGTATGAGGCCATATAGAACTTGTTAAATGCAAAAAAGGTCATCAAATTATGCACATAGTCACTGAAAATCTTCACCCAATTGAGGAATTGATGCCCTGACAGCATAATCTACATGAAAAATTACATCCACTCTACAAACTTGTGTACATCCTCATTTCCTCTAACTCTTTGCAATATTACCACAACATCAGCTACTTTTTCTACAAAATGATTTATGTGTAGCTCTCAGGGTAATTGAGATTTACCCCGTTTTGGTTTAGCCAACCAGTTTTTTACCATCTCGTTCTTATAAAGTCCCTTTTTGGCAGAAAAATCAATCTGGGAATTGGTCATAGTCATAGATGAGCAATCATCCTTTTCTGGAATCCTTAAGCATGATGCAAAGGTGGCCCTCTAGAGTTTTAGCACCAACTGATTGTGCTCTGTCCTAAATTCTTGAGTTTGTGAGTTATAATATCTTATACATTCCAGGATAAGCTCAAGACATTGTGTGCTGCTATGGTGAAAGCAACGAATTCAACTAATCCATTGTTAATTACCCATTGAGTGATGGGCAACAGGTTTGGATTATTAAATTTATCTCTCAACTCTCTTAAATTCATAGGCCCTAAATGGGTATCCCCAATCTTAGGCCCTTCATAGGTTAGTCTAGATATTTACTCATAACCCATGAATTTAAGCTTAGCCATGATTATGAATTTAGGGCTCAAGAAAAGATTATATTTGAACAAATTGCAATTCAAGGACAAATAACCCAAAAAGAGAATTCTGAAGAAGGTAAATACTATAAATACCTCCAATGGTGAACTCTTTAGCTAAATATTCACAACGATATACCTCGTATGTTTCCTCCTCAAAATCTAGCACTGCAATAAGGAATGTTTGTCTATGACTTGATACCTTCTTAAAAAACCCACAGGAATCATGCGAGTAGATGAGCATTTAATACCGCTTCTTCGCTATAGGGCACGTGTCGGATTTTCCATCACTATTTTATTGCAGTTTCTTTTCAAAAAAAATGAAAAAGAATGACTAGAGGCAGGAAAGTGGAGAGTATGAAAAAAATTACAAAAACTCGCCTGAGTTCGATTTTCATTCCAATATACCACCTGAAATAAGAACCTTAACATGATATTCGCACCAACCGGGAAAATGAAAGTTTGATGAACTTTATAAAACAATGCCTAGGTGAAATTAGCTTGTTAAAGATTTGAAAGACAAATACAAGGTTAGGTGGTGAAACGGAAATTTAGAAAAACTAAGGACAAAACTGCCCAAGTTCGTGAAGATGTATTAAACGCTGCCTGACATATGACTTAACCAATTTTTAGAAGGGTAAAAGACCTTTTGTAAGTCATAGTAAAATTTGGAGTAATAGTGGCTCTAATTGGGGATGAGAAATGACAAGTATGAAGCAAGCAACTCAAACACAAATTAGCAAGACCAGTGCTTTATCCATTAGGGAACAAATTTGAGATAAATGAACTATACTCTCAAGAACTCAAGAAACAAGCCAAAAATGAAATGAAAACCCTAAACTAACTATGTACAGGAGAAGCGCCTGAGGTGGAATCAAACCTGATAAAGCTTAAGGTCCTTCCCATTGTAAGGGATGGGTAGGGGAGTACCATCAAAATATGCAAGGCAGAAATTATTGGGTCTGCATTCATGAGTAATCTCAAAAGTACCACTCCATAGCGCATCAAACTTCTTATGGGCACCTTTTGGTTCTCTGCATTTGTCCCATAGTAAGACTGAATCTCCAACAATAAACTTCCTTTCTCTGGCTCTTTTGTCAAAAATCCTCTTGGCTTTAGCTTGATGCATGGTTATCTTGTCAACCATCTCCTCTTGTTGTTCCTCAATCTTGGTCAAATATAAAATCCTTTTCTCTAAGTCATCACCACTTTCAAGATCTTCAATGGTAGCTTGTAATTTGTGCACAGATAATTCCACTAATAGAGGGAGTACACTTTCCACCTTGTACACTAGTTCAAAAGGAGTCATCCCAATTTCCCTTTCTGAAGTTGTCCTATCCACCCAAAGAGCTTCATATAGCTTCTTATGCCAATATTTTTGGTTCTCATCTACTAACTTCTTAATTTGATATTCACTAAATTCTTGTTGCTCCAGATTCAGCTTGACCATTCCCTTGAGGATAATAGTCAGCCAAATGGGATAAGGAGATCCCATAATCATAAAAGAAAAGTGAAATCTCGCTATAGGAAAAGCTTGTTGCATTATCAGCGACTATGTATGGAACTCTATATTTGACCAGAATATTCTCTTTAATGAAATTACAGACTACTTCGGAAGTGGTTCTCTTAACCGAAACTTATTCTACCCACTTGGTTAAATAGTTTGTAGCTGTGAGGATGTGGGTATGACCACCACTAGATTGTGGCCTAATTGGTCCGATGAAATCTAGACCCCATTGTTGAAATGACCCATCAATCACTATAGGCTTGAGTGGTAAAGCCGCTAGTTGTGGTCTTCCCGCAAATAATTTACATTTTTCTCACTTGGCCACCTAATGATAGGCATCTTTGAACATTCCAAGCTAGTAATAGCCATGTCTTAAAATTTTAAATGCGTTCATAGTGGAGGAGAAATGGTCTCCACAAGCTTCATTGTGGAAGATGGTGAGCAATCTCTCCTACTGGCCTTTATCCACGCACTTCAAAAATGTCCCATCTATACTGTGCTTTTACAAAACATCATCCCAGATAACATACTTGGTTGCTTTTAACTTTAAAAAAAAAATATTCTTACCTGAGAGATTTTTAGGGCATTCTCATAGGTGAGGAAATAAGCTATGTCAGAAAACCACTCATCCTATAGACTAACAGTTTGCACTAAGGATAGATTTTCATCATCCTCTGATCTCTTCTGGTCTTCTACCATCAATTTGCAGAGTCCTCTTCCCCTGACTAATTTTGTAGGCTTAAGATCCAAATAATATTCTTTCACTTTCACAATTCAGTTGCCCCTATCATTGCAACCAATATCCTATTGAGTCGAGATACTCTTGATGGTAGGATATGGTACATACACAATTGAGTGTGAGTGCAAAATATAGAATTAAAACTGTTTAACCGCTTTAACTACTACAAATGCATGTTTCTCAATTTAAGAATAATTTAGTTTGTGCTTCTTTAGTGGTTTAATCATAAAGGTGATAGGTTCTTGCACGTTGTTTTCATCATCCTGAAGCAGAATAGCAGACATGATGTGCTCTCAAGCATAGGAGTAAATGATAAAGTCCTTGAAATTGGGATAGACCAGGATAGGAGCTTGGGCAATTGCTTCTTTAATGTCATTGAAAGCTTTCTTCCCAGCTTCATTACATCTGAAGACTTGTTTTGCCTTCATCATTTCCATGATATGTCTGGTGATTTCAAAAAAGTTGGTGATTTCAAAAAAAATTTGGGAAAAACTTCCTCAGGAAGTTTACTTGGCCAAAAATAGACTTTACACTAGTTCTGCTTGAAGGAAGGCTCGGTTGCAAGATAGCTTTGACCCTCTTTGGACCTATTCTCACTCCTTCTTTGGAAATAATATGACCCAAGAGTTTACCCTCAGTGACAAAAAACACTGAATTCTTAGGATTACTTGAGATATACCATGTTCTTTGCACCTTTGCAAGACTTGTTCCAAATCTTTTAAATGATCTACTCTCTTTTTGGATAATACTATTGGGTGGGTGCATGAAGATGGGTAGCAATTTTGTGGCCACTTTTTTCAAAAAAATTGAAAACTCATAACGTGAGTGCATTATAATGCACTCATGTTATGGCTTGGTCTGTTGAGCCTGAGGCTCAACCACCACAATGTCATAACGCGAGTGTGTTATGGCATGTTAAAAGAAAAAAAATAGAAGACGAAATTCATTTTGATTTGTGACTGGCTTTTTCTTGTTGCTCGCAACCAAAAACCCCAAAATTTTAGGTTCACGTTCTAGGAGGACATTTTTTGCAAAAATCTTCATCAACGGTTGTTGATTCATCACTAGGATGCCACCACATCGACAAGGAGGTCAAAGAGGTAAGGATTTTTATTATTTTTTGAATTTGTTAGTTTTAGGTTGTATTTGATATTTATTTTTTGAAATTGTAGGAGATGTTAATCAACCTGAAAACCCTCCTCAAAATCCACAGCAAGAACAAAATCCACAACAAGAACCTCCTCCACCAATCCCTCAATACCCTCCTATTACTCAACAAAATTTAAAGGGTGAAATTGAGAATAATAAAAAACAAATTAAGGATTTAATCGGGAGGTTGAACAATCGAAACGGTTTAACTGCAGAAAGAATGACCCTGGAAAATTCACTGCAACATATGTTAAAAAATGTAGATTCAATCAGCAAACAATTATCTGGTGTGCAGGATAAGAGGCGGGTGGCTAGGGCATTTTACCAAGATAAATTATCATATAAAGAAGTAAAAGATTTAAAAATTACAAAATTAGATTTGTGTGCATTATTCACTTACCCACAGTCAAATGAAAATCTCTCCCTCAATGCGAAGAGGTTTCCTATTCATTGGTGCCACCACCAAGAGATTACGAAATATTTTTGGGATAGGTGGTACATGGTTTTTGATGACCCACCATGCAACAATTGTGAAGTCCCGCAGTATTTCCTTAGGAAACCATATGCTGAGTTCATCTTGAACAAAATCCAAAATTATTTTGATATGAGGGACTTCCAGGGTAGAGGTGGGGGGTTGACACAAGATAGACTCGGTGCACATCCGGATCCTACATGACAAGAGAGATGACCTCTCGATAGGTCACTCATGAGCACATCGTCATCCCTTCCATCGCGAAGGAGAGTGTTGACGTAGAGACTCTGCAAGCCATCAGCTCGTTGACGGAGAGTGTCATCCAGCATGCTAGCCCTCTTTTATAGTGCCATCCAGGGGAGTCTTTGATAGGTGGGCTTCGATCCCATGTGTGTCAATCTTGCAAGGTGACTTTTTCATATAACCCCACAGACACTCAAGAGGCTGCTACGTAGGATCCGTCTGCAACTATGGAGATGGAGAGGGTAGCTGGTATTTTTCATAACACGTATGGCATTGATACTTAGGTAAAAGTTAGCATGTTCATTGAATTTAATTTAGTAAATTTCAATTTTAAAATGCAGGATTAACTAATTTAGTTTTATGATATTAATAAACCTGCAGGGTCACAGTGTTGATACTGGATACACCAGCCCTACACCTACTTATTTCTATAGTACACCTATCAGTGGGGTATGTAACTAGTAAAAAATTATAAATTTATTACATGTTAATAGCATTGTTTTACGAATGGTATTTTAATAAGTGATTTTGGATGTTGAATAGGCTAATATTGGAGGTTTCAAGGGAACACCTCCCGGTGCCAATGGATTTAGTCAAACCTTCATGAAGGTAATAGAATAAAGAGTTTAAATAATGAAATGTACTTAATAGATTTTTGTAGTTTATATTCATATTGTTGCTTACGTTGCATAGCACATCATTCAAACTCAAAGCATTACTTCACATTCCATAACTAATAACTAGATTTTGATAGATGGCAAAATTTCAACTACAATATAGTTGTTTAGAAATTCAACATAAGTAGTGATGTAATTACTTCACATAGCATAAGTAATAAGTTTAGGAGAAGCTTCCAATTGAATTTGCTTGTCATGGAATTTTATGAGACCACATTTTATTGAGGCATCTTTTCAAATAGTTCACTACCTTGTCTATGCTCCAAATAAGGCACCCATTATGGCCTATTCTCACATATCTAAAACTCATTTCCAACTCTTTTGGAGCAACTGTCCCAAATCTGGCTTTTAACGTTGAATTAGGCCAAAATTAGGCCTCTTTTTCAAAGATACATCTCTCCAAACACACAACCAACACTTGAAATCTCCAAACAATCAAAAGATAGGCAAGAAAACCTTAGATTATTCAACTTCCAGGTCCCCTCTCGCTCATTTAGACCCCTTTTCATAAAACCCTCACTTTCCCTGCAATCAATTAGGACTTATTGAAACTCTTATTCCCTGACCTCTCAAAAGCTTATAATCACTTCAATCAGGATTATTTATGCCAATACATTCTCATTCCATCCTCAAATAGTGATGCCCCAAAGATCTACATACACTTCCTTCACAAAATCACTCTTTTTCACTAGTTTTCACTCTTTCACCTAGGGTTTCTCACTTATTCACTTCTCTGACCACTTACAACCTATCAGATCTTCTAAAAACTCTCCAATTCACCTTATCTCATATTTTTTAGGGGATTCTATCCACTTCTAAACCCTTGTTCTCTTTTCAGTCACTCTAGCCTTGTTTAAAAGGCACCAAAACTAGTTTTTCACTAGGGCAGTGAGGATAACTCGCACAAAAACTTCACCAAACCAATTCCTTACATTCTACACCTGCTCCTACTTCATACCATTCCATTCCACCAAGAAACGGTTGCTACAGAAGGGTGGAATGGACTTTTTAGTTCATTTGGGCAATCAAACCCTTAGCCCCTATTTTCTAACTGCCTAGAGAAATCAAGCCACCAAAAGCTTGAAAATCAATATGAAACACTCAAATTAGTTTTAAATTGATACCAACACCTAACTCGTTCAATTCACACACATTACATATGCACTACCACCTGCACAGAACCGTACACTGGCAGATGATGGAGGAAAACACAAAAAATAGCAGTATAACAGTGATATTTTATTAGTTTTCTCCTTCAAAATGATTCAACAATAGCTAAAAATGATGAATCACATTTTTTAAACACTTTCCCAATCATTTAAACTTCCCAAGCACGCAATATTTCCTCTACAACTACCTTGACTCTTCATATTCCTCCACTTGGCACCTTTTTGCATTTTTACAACATTGATTGAAAACTTTTGTTAAGATTCTGCAACTTTACAATTTATGCCTAAAATGACTACCAAAGACCATTACAAACTCAAAAATGGCTATTTAAGCCTTATTACATCATGAAAATACCTATACAACATCAAAATCCTAAATTTTCCTCATGGAGGCATGCTCTTGTAAAGGTGCACTTGCACCACATTTTCAAACAGCTCACCGCCTTTTCTATGCTACCACATTTTCCATACATGTCTACCAAAGTATTTTATCAAACAGTTCATTTCCTCACTACTATGGCTAAAATCTTAAGAAAGGTGTTTTCCAACAAACTATGGATGCTTGGAAAAAATATATCAAAGCATAATAGTAAGCAATAGCATAGAAAAGGCAATTAGTAGGTTAAAAATGCCTCAAAGAAATGTGGTCTCATGGTGATGGAAGTCCATTCCATCACCATGAGACCACATTTCTTCGAGGAATTTCTTCAAACATCTCACCACCTTTTCTATGATACCACATTTTCCATACATGTGTACCAAAGAATTTTATCAAACTACTCACTTCCTTGTTGCTATGGCTAAAAGCCTAAAATAGGTGCTTTCCAACAAACTATGGATGCTTCAAAAAATTTATATCAAAGCATAATAGTAACCAATAATTCCATAGAGAAGGAATTGAACTGTCTGGAAAAATTCCTAAAAGAAATGTGGTCTTATGGTGATGGAATGCCATGACGTGCATTTGTTTGTAATGGCATTCCATCACCATGAGACCCCATTTATTTGAGGCATTTTTTCAAATAGTTAATTGCCTTCTCTATGCCACCATAGTTATCATACATGTCTATGAAAACATTTTATCAAAAGGTTCACCGGCTTGCTACTATGGGTAAAAGCCTAAAAACACGTGATTTCGATCAAGATATGGATAGGGAAAATAGTAAGTGTTGATGCCAAAAGTTGGAAAGGGAACAACCCTTTGTGGGAAACTCAGTTTTAGGCGAGGGGGGCTATTGCACCAAACTGAGTAACCTTCATATTTTAAAGAAGTTGGCTTCTTTTGTAACTAGGGTTTTGAAATAGGAAAAGGAAGCAGATATGAAATAAAGGGATCCAACTAAGGAAATACATAGAGATTTAGATGTGCAGCACAGTAAATCTATCTTGGGGATATGACTTAAGGGCTCGTGGGTAGTCTGCTACGTTCCAGAATGGAAAAATAAAAATAGAAGCCTGAGTGATTCATTTTATAACATAAAATAACTTCATACATTTTTAATAGAAAGAAGAGTCCAAGACATGATCTAACCCAAAAAAATTGTATTAAATTATAGAAGTTTGGTAATGAAACATCTAGTACAATAATGGCACAGTAAAACTTATCAAATATCAAAGAAAACATAAAGGACGAACAATGGCACGGTCTGTGAGTTCTTTACAATAATCTAATAAAGAAATTAAAGCCTTGGATTTTCTATCAATTCCTCTACCCAACTCTGAACTAAAATTGGAACCCTTACTTCGAAAGAAGAAGTAGTATTTATAATGAAAACCCAGCCTAACGAGCAAGTAAAAGAAAAGATTCTTCGATCATGAGTAATGATGTATTAGCAATGATTTTCCTTTGGCCATTACAACCAAAAAGATTTGGGCCATGAACAAGGACATCCAAGTTCGGATGCATCCCCTGCGAATGATGATAGTGGTCCCAACAGACCAGAGCACTGACACGTGCAATCCATCCATGGCGGCATTTATAAAACATGGCAGCTGGTGAAAGGTTGTCGTCTGCCTGGCTTTCTCCTACGACTAAGTCCTTAGAAGATCACATGACAAGCAGTCGGGGCCCGACATTTATCCTTTCCTTGAGCGATGAAGAACCTACATTGTGAAGACATGTGGAGGTCACCAGTATACCGTGCCGAAGGTGGGGTTTTCCAAAAAAAACATGCTCGAGATGATACTACGTGGCATGTGGTTGAGGCTTGAAAAGGGGAGTGATGCAAAGAGACAAAATATTGCGAACAATAGACACGTGGAAGCCTAGCGTAAGCTTTTTGAAAAGCGGTCAAAGGAAACCTTGCGAGGAGAGCTCAGCTGACAAGTGGCGACATTCACAAAAGCTTTTGTGCAAATGAGCTTGATATTGCTTTTTCCTTATAGATGCATGGTCGATACTTAGGAAAAAACTCACCTAAAGGGAGCTTGGCAATTTTAAGTTCACAGCTTCTGGTGACTTATTAGGGGCATTTCTCTTGTGGAACGAGGAACCCAAAAAATTTTGGCCTGTAGACCAGAGACTTATCCATCGGGTGGTGCGGTTAGAGCTTAGAGAAGGTGGCCTGAAGGGGAAACCATTCATCTTTAGATGGAGGTGATAAGTCATGCAAAGTTTCATGCAACTCAATCACTTCTTTGTAAGGTAGCGCCGATGATATATCAACCCATGACTCGAGTTGAAAAAGAAAACATGTGATCGACTGAGTAATTTTCTCAAAATCCTCCATAGGAAGGGGTTGGCTGAAATCCTGAAAGGAAGACACATCCCATTGATTTTCCTCGATCTTTGCTGCAATATGATCCACTATGTCTACTGACTCATCCTCAAGGAATGAAGAAGGTAAGCCCATCTGAGCTAGGTGGGAGAACCTAGCCCGTATGCCATTCATGGTTTGATCCAACTTGGCAACACATTTTTTGGCTTTAAGAATAACTGCGTGGTAGTGGATGACCCTGTTGGCTATTTTAGCAGTGGGCCTTTGGTCCTCTAACCTTGCATTTGCCAAAAATTCATCTGGGACCTGATAT
The DNA here is from genome assembly GCA_007115665.2 of Sequoiadendron giganteum. Taxonomy (NCBI): domain Eukaryota; kingdom Viridiplantae; phylum Streptophyta; class Pinopsida; order Cupressales; family Cupressaceae; genus Sequoiadendron; species Sequoiadendron giganteum. Next base: position 66,190,527 of record CM021100.1, on the reverse strand, counting down.
AACCTATTTAATAACCTCTCGGCCACTAGAACATTTTGCTCAATGGACTGCGAAAATTGTATGATCGCCTCACAAACTCTCCTTCCTAGATCTGTTGCCTCTATCATAAATCGGAGTGTCAACTGTAAAGTTAGGTAGAAGGCCTTCACTCTTTCCCAATATGAAATATGCAACTGTTGGGCTATCTGAAGAAGGCTCGTTTGATCAGTTGAGGGTAAGGCTAAGTCCTTCAATAGGGCGATCTCCTCATTCCTTTGTTCTATATCATGTGTGAGCTCTATAACCCTTTGGTTTGTTGTGGTGAGTTTCCCCTGTAAGATCTGTGATTCTGTGAGCCAGCTAGCTTCGGCTCACTCCTTGTTTGTTGCTTCTTGCTCTGCTGTAGACCCAAGTTCCACAATTTCATTCTTCAATTGAACACAACGGGTCTGAAAATATGCATCCTTTTGATGCACCTACAATTCTAAACAATGAAACTCTTCATCTTTTTGTTGTAATTCTAGCCCCAGCTTTTTCAATTGGTCTCGATATCCTTGGTTCTCTTTTTGCATCTCAGCAACTAGATTAGGGTCGAGTGGCCGAATCTTCACCATTTCTTCTCAAATATTTTCTTCTTTTGTCTCCCTCTAATGTGATAGGCACTTAAAATCAGCCTCCATATATTTTTTCTTGGAAAGCAAGACATCGACTCTATCCTTCAGGTTTTTTAGTTCTTCCTTTTTCTTGAGCTGGCGACTAGACTTGATAAAGTCGGTGGTCACTACTCGTTGTGTTTCCTCCATGAATTCCACCTTGTCCCACCACTGGGATATGCTTAGGTCGAGCCCCACAGTGTACATGTTGTAATCATCTAGTTGCATCTCTCCTTGCGGTTTGCTGACAGTCGTGAACATAGTCACAAAGTGTAGCAACTACTAGGCCTCATGGAAAACATTATGTATCTTTGGCTTTGCTGGTCTCTTAACATCCTTAGCTCTTCTCTTTTGGGTTCTGACCGCTCATGCTTGTTTAGTTTTATCACCTTCCGATAAGAATTTTGTGGGTGATTTGATGAATTCGCCTACGGAAGGTGCACCAGGAGGAAGGGAGAAAGGGAATGAAAGGACATCAGTCCCAGGTGAATTCTTCTTTGGAATTTTGACCGTCTGAGGCAAGAAAGCTGGGATACTCCAATAACTGAAATGCGGACTAGGAGGACTTGAAAGAAGCGGAGTCATGAAGGCCTCCATTTGCTGGGAAGAGTGGATCATCTCCAATATTGTTGTGGTAGGGGATGTATCTATGAAGGTAGTTGGGGCAGAGTGCATGATGCTTTGGGACATAGAATGGGCCAAGGTGAATGGTGTGAGGTTCTGTAGAGGAGTAAGGGAAAATGGGGCAGCATGAGAGAATTTTGTGAAGCCCCTCATGATCATTGAAGTAGAGGTCGAAATGCATTGGTTGGTGCATGAAAAAAGAGGCATTGTGGATGCAACGGGGTCAACCACAGTTTGTGAAACTATAGAAGAGAGGGCGAAAGGTACCTGTAGTGCAAATGACTATGGTCCTTGGAATTTTTTTGGCTCTTCACTTACATCTCAATCCTTTGAACACTCTCCAAAAAGTGCCTCACTTCATTGTCACTTCGTTGGTGGTGAGTTACCAACCGCTACGGTTTCAAATTGTCTTGGTGAAGCTACCAGGGTTCTCTTCACTGTCCAGGTGCAAGTCCGTGAAGACCTTGCACTTGATATATTGACTCATATGTTAGAGGAAACCTTAATAGGTTGCCTCAATGCCTTCCCCCATTGCTATGTCGAAGTGTCCTATATTTTTATTTCTAGTTGAGCCCTTTCATCTGAATGCGACTCAGCTTCTTTCGAACTAGAATCCTTTTTAGGGCTCTTGTCAAAATTTCGATGCTCATTGTTCCATAATTTGTCGAACCTGTCATCCATCTCTAGGCTATTATAGGGAGCCTCAGTTTCTCGAGTCTCTTGGCGGTATATCCAGAAGTTATTGATCTTCTCCTCCTTCCAACCATAATTATTCAGCAGATCATTGTGGAGGGTAGTTCTCATCTTTCTTGTTTTATCATACATCCTAGTCGAGTAGTAGAATCTTAGCCAGAGTGGTTGACCATATTTAGTAGGAATGTAAGCAAGGTCAATGATACATTCATCCGCATCTGATATTGGATTCTGATGCTCTTCCCAGTATGGTCGGGGATAGCGCATTACCTTGACATATTTGTTTGGAAAATCATTGTTAGGCTTGCAGTTCCATTTTTCATAAATCCATATCAACCGCAGATGAGCTAGCTTCACCTCCAATATGCCATGAGCCTTCCTTTTAGCCATGACGACAGTCTTGAAGCTCATCAAAGGATCAAAAAATCCTTTCTTCTTTTCCTTCCCACTGCAAAAGGTGTCATCGATAATTCAGACCTAGCGGAAAACCTCAAGTGCTAGTACCCGGTCTGTAAGACATGATGGAAGCTGGAAGGGTTCTTCGGTGAAACCACGCAAATGGGAAAATGTGAAGTCCTTGCCTAGAAACCAGTGCACCTTGGAACAAAGTTCTGCATGAACTCAATTTGGTCTGAGTTGAACTGTAAGACAGTTTCGTCTCCTTTTAAATCTTTCAAAATTGGATATAAGAAAATGTCTGAAAATGCGTAATAATCATATGTTGTAGAGAGGAGGGGAGTCCATGCAAAAACCAGATTTCTCTTTTGGTTTTCATCAAAGATAGAGAGCTTGAAACACCTCTTGAAGAAGTCAGGATTCTGGTGCAAGAACATGTGTGCAAGGAAGGATGGGAACCTGAACCTTCATTGGAGCTTGTATTCTATTATCTGGCTGAGCATCTCTTCTCAAGAAATTTAGTGAAATCATACCAGAAGAAAGAATGTTTCCTTCATACCTGGAAGCCCAAATCTAGCTAAAACACCTGGACCTCCTTGTCAGAGTCCAGTCCACAAATGAACACCATCATTGAGAATGTATCCTTCATATCATCATAAAAGCTCTTAAGCACTATTGGGATCCGCATTGGTTTATTTTGATTCTCCTTAGGCCTTTGCATCTCTATATTGTAAAAATTCATTGTGAGGTCTCTGCTCCTCCAATAGGACTCTCCTTTTGCTGGAGTGAATGGCTCCATATTTTGCACTTTGAATGTTTTCTCTGGGATGCAGAGCATATTCTAGATACCTTCTTTGCATATGTTCATAGTTACCTCTCAGCCTTTGATGGTGTTGGTCTTTGGGTTGAAGTGTTTGATGGCTTCATCAACTAATTCAGGGCAGTGGTGTACAAATGGGACCATATATTGAGGAAGCCCGTTGTACCAACACTTTTGTGCCAAACAATTTGGGTCACTGTTCTTTTTCATCCTTTCACAGGTTGCCTCCCTAAGTGACTTGGGATTCTTTACAAGAATGGGGTCATGAATGTTCTCCCACTCTTCTTTAATTCACTTCTTATCTTTGTTAAGGCTCCTCTTCTCTGCAACTCGAGTATTTACCCAGGTTTGCCTTTCTAGTATTCCAGGCAAGGCATAAGAGATGTCCCTGAATATGTAGGCACCTGGTGCTGTACACATGATGTTAAATAAGCTTTGTGCTCCTCCCTCCCTTAATTCTGCTTGAGAACTTTGAGTGGTCGCCATCCCTTGCAAATTATTTGCCTAGAAAGCACACTGAAGTGGTATAAATGGAACCTAAAACATGATGCAAGGTTCTAAATTTCAACACCAGATAACCTTTTGTTTTAGGTTTCATTCACACCGGGGCAATGAATTATTCGCAATTATTTGTGTTCAATTCCTCTTGCTGCAAACTCCACCACACTTTGTTTCTTTGATTGCCCTGTTCTTCTTAATTTTCTTTGCATGTTGAAGAATTTTTTATGCTATGTCCTACTTTTGGCATGCGACACTTGGCTTTTCTTTGATTTCTTGCATTCAATCAAGTAGTTAACAGCTGCCTTTTGCATTTAACTTGGCATGTGTTGCCAGCTCCCTTTCCTATGTGAGATAAGCTACTTACCTCTTTTGAAAAGACATGGATTCATAATTGTATTGGTAATAGTGTCCTTTCGGCATGATTTTCATGGAAAATTGAGTCGTTGGTACAAAGCCTATCATCTCCTCGTTTGCTTTAGCAATCAATATCTTTCAAAGCACGATCAAGCTAAAATCGCAATGAGTACTTTGGAAAGATATGCGTTCACCCTTGGAGCCTTGAAAATGCTTGTGTCGTGCCACCTAGCCTCTGTCTGTATGAGTAGTCACCTGGGACTGCCACCAATTTGTGTTAATTGATTACCACTCCTCAAGTTTACATGCAGCAATTCGTACCTGCAGACGTAATCGGGCTACAATATCGATCTGGCCTTTTTGTGGGATTTTTGAGTAAGCTCTCAATTACCAAGCTCTCAATTACCATCATGCTTTGTATGCTGGCTACCTCGGATATTTCTATAAATAAGCTCTAATACAGTAGCAGTACCATACTTAGTGACTTAGCGAAAGCAACATTGGGTGATTGGACAGGTTTAGATTTTGCATAGCACTAGTCTCATGTGCTTTGAGCAGAGGCTTGGCATAATGAATACTCCAATTAGGTTAGTTTGTAAAAAAGCTCAAACAACTTTCTTGGGGGAGATTTTGAGCAAGCATCTAAAATTTATGACAAGGAACAAACATTTTCTCACCATCATAGACATCAAATGGGTCCTAGGCAGATATTGTATTGAATATGAAAATAAATATAGGGTAAACACCGATATCACCTCCCATTTCATCGCTTCACTACTCGATGCTCAGGCTCCAAAAGCTATGATTCTTCATTTGGCGCTCCAAAAGGGTACCTCTGAGGACTTGACAAGGTAGTGAGCAATGCAATGTATGGTCTGGGACTTCCCGTTGTGAGTGACCTAAGAGAGTATGTTGAAGAAGAAATAGTGGTACCGTGGGTTCCATTCCTAAGTTATTTTTTATTATAGTAGGTTGCAGAGCATCGTGATAAGGCCACCCGTGCATGCCATTTTCTGTTGTGTTACTACAACATCATGCTATTCTACGACATGGATTGGTACACTGATTTCAGGAACCTTGTATTTCCTCTACCACTCATTATGGGTGTTGCCGCTGCTTCTGCCATAGGTCTTGTTGCTCCTGAAAATCTTCCTGATGCTCCTGAAAATGTCCCAGTTGATGAAGACAATACCCATAATGTTGAGATATGAAGTCTGATATGCATTTTTCCCTGGTATATATACGCTTGAAAGAAGGCTCGCATATATGTATGTAATGAAGTCGTGTATATGATCACACTTTTGAATGCTTGGTCGCAGAGCCATTTTGACAATTTTTTATCATAGTATATATATAATGGATATACTTGCCTATGATAAACCTCTTTGTCTTCATTTTTATGTTTTTGCAACATGGTTTGAATCCCTTATATCTGAATTTAATTTCTGCGACCTGAGTAGCATAATTTTTCTATGTTCTGTTATGATGGACCTCATGAATTTTTTTTCCTCCCATAACCGTGAAAAATGTGTAGAGAGAATCAACCGACAAAACGTGAAAAAAAAAATAATTACACATTTTACATATTTACACTTACATGAAGAAATTGCAACCTAATTGAACAATTTTAAGTGAATTTTGTTGACCAGAATTCCCAGTGGCTCTTGTTCCATTTTTTCTAATTCGAATGCATTCTTTTGTTTGCACTAAATTATTTTGAAAGGGCCTTCCCACAGCTTGTCAAATTTTCCATGTTGGCCAGGCTTTGCACCTCTTTCATTGAACTTTAGTACCAATTCTCTGCATTTTAGCTCTTGGTCTGAAGTCCTTTTGTCGAACCATCTCTTAACCACCTATTGGCGATTAGTCATGGTTGTTAGGGCTTTCTCCCTTTTTTCCTGCACCTTTAGTAATTCGGCCAACCGAACTTCCTTACCTCCATTCTCTTCAATCTCTAAAGACTTGAGTAGCTATAGTGCAGGTATCTCCATAGAGATAGGCAATAGTGCTTCTTTCCCGTAGACCAACTCATATGGAAAATTCTTTAGGGCTTGCTTGGGAGTTATACGGTTTGCCCATAACGTTGTTCAGAGATTCTTATGCCATTCCTTCTTATGATCGGACCTAATCTTTTTAATGAGTCGAACTAAATTTTTATTAGTTGACTCGACCAAGCCATTCCCCTACGGGTAATAGTTTGATGATGTTTTTAGGAATATGCCATGCATAATCATGAACTAACATACCTTAGAGCCTAGGAATTCTTTGGCATTGTCTGAGATGATGGTCTTCGACAGGTCAAATCTTGTTACCAACCCTTTGAGAAAATCCACAATTTTTTCTTCAATTGCGTTCTTCAAGGGTGTGGCTTCAGTCCACCTTGTAAAGTAGTCTATAGCTATGATAATCCACTTATGGCCAGTACTGGAGGTTGGATTGATCATTGGACTATGAAGTCTAGCCCCCATTGTGTTAATGGTTTATCTGATACTATCTTATGCATAGCAAAAATTTTCCTCCTCCCTGCGTAGAATTGGCATTCCTTGCAGGCCTTTATTATGTTATAGGACTCATTAAATAGTGTGGGCCATAAGTACCTGGCGCACAATATTTTGATGGTAGTAGTTTTTGCAGAGAAGTGCTTGCCTTCAGGGCTATTGTGGAAAGTGTCAAGAATTTTCCTTGCTTGCTCCATAGTGACGCATCGTAACAAGACACCATTGAAATTTCTTCTGAAAAGAACACCTTCAATAAGTGCATACCTGTTGTTCTATAATCGGTAGAACCTTCTTTTATGAGAAGGAAGGCTTAATAGATATTTTCTAGTGTGCACAAATCTGGTCCTATCCATTAGCCAGCATTCCTCAGGTTCGGATTCATTCATCAGGATCAGCTCTGCTTGCTCTACTTCCTCTTCTTTTGTTTCTATCTCTTCACTATCCGCCAAATATTCACAAAACCCTCTTCCTTTGATAGTCTTCGTAGGCTTGACTTCGATGTCATATTCTAGGATCTTAGTGATCCAGATGGCCCTATTTTTGGTGATTTCACCTTTCATAATATATTCGCACACACTGGAGTGTGCGACATAAATGATCACCTTGTTGCAACATATCAAATGTCAAAAAATTTTGAGTCCCTTTACAATTGTGAATTCTTGTCTTTCAACAAAGTTGTAGTTTGCCTCATATTCCTTCAAGGTCCGAGAGTGAAAAGCTAATGGATGTTCTCCCTTTCCTTTGTTGTCCTTCTGGGTCAGAACAGTGGCAATGCTTGTCTCGCTACTAAAAACATACATCATGAAGTCTTTGGACAAGTCTATATTTACCAGCACAGGAGCCAAAGAAATAGTGCCCTTTACCTTCTCTAAGGCTTCTTTCACTTACTTCGTCAATTTGAATAATTGGTCTTTTTTTAACATTAGAGTGATTGGCTGGATTGTTCCTGCAAAATCAAAGATGAATTTTCTTACGAAGTTTACCTTCCCCAAAAAGGACTAAACTCCTTTTTTGTTGACCAGAAGGGGTAGTTCTTTGATCGCCTTTACCCTTTCAGGATCAATAGCAATCTCATCTCTGGACACTACGTGCGCTAGTAGCTTTCCTTGCGGTATGCCGAAAAAAAACTTTTTGAGGTTCAGGGAAAGCCCGAACTCTTGGAATTTTTTGAAGATCATCTCCAGATGATTGAAAGGGTCATCTTTGGATTTGGAAAACACAACCAAGTCATCTAAATAGATGAGGATGATCTTATTGATTAGTTTTTTGAAGGCGATATCCATTTACCGCTGGAAGGTAGCTCCCGTGTTTGATAGGCTGAAAGGAATTTTGGCATATGTGAATGTTCCCCATTTGGTGGTGAATGTAGTTTTATAGTGATCTTCTTCTTTAACCCGGACCTGATTGCAACCTTGAGAAGCCATCTAGTAGAGAGAACATCTCTGAACCTACCATGGTCTACAAAATAGATTCCATGGAAGGCAGCGGATAATGATCTTTTAATGATGCTCTGTTAGAGTCACATAAGTCTACAAAAAGATGAATGTATCCATTCTTTTTTTGAGCTAGCACAAGGTTAGATACCCAGGTACTATTTTTGATTGGAAACACGATCTCTAACTAGATCAGCTTCCCTAGCTCTTGTTCCTTCAGGGCTTCAATCTTTAGATTGATAGACCTTTTTTTTTGTCGGACAGGTTTAGCACCTTCCATGAGTTCTATGGTATGTTGGATGATGTCGAGATCATACCCTCTAAGGTCGTCATAAGACCAAGCTACGACTCCTTTGTATGCTTCACAAAAGTGTATCAGCCTATCTTTGTCGTGTTGTGGGACTTCTTTTCCAACTTTTAGTTTTCTTCCACCTTTGACCTCAAGGTCTACATAGTCCGCTTGGTTTTCCACAAATTTCCTCCTATCGTTTCTTGCATCATTGCAGTCAAACATATTTTCGAGCATGAACAGCCCTTTTGGAAGTTTTTTTTATCTTAATTGGATGATCTTTCTTTTGTATGCCTCTTCAATCCTTTGTTGGAGCTAATCGGCAAACGCGCCCGACCGTTGAATGAACGAGGCAATGTGTTTTTCACTTTCGAACACTTGCCAGCTCTAATCATTATCTAGAATGGATGATCAGACGATTATCCACACTAAGTGTACATTCTTCACCAAGTCAGAAACAAGATCGAATTGAGATCCTACCGTTGTCATGCGATCAACAGCTGAATTTTCCTCCCTTGGTACCGCATGAATGTTAAAAGCTTTGAAGCTTTCAATGAGGTCCCATGCTCTGTGCCTATAAGATCACATGCACACATTTTTCATAGCATAAGTGTTTCTGACTTGATTGATTATTAGTTTGAAATCCTCAAACACCTTTTTTTTTTTATACCCATGAGCTCCACAAGGCTCAGCCCTTGCACAAGACCCTCATATTCGGCCTCATTGTTTGAGCAAGAAAATTGAAAGCGAAAGGATCTGAGAGTTTTCTCGTTGTTTGCAGATGTTAGGCATATCTCGACACCAGCGCCTACTTTGCATCTTGCACCGTCAAATTGCAACGTCCATAGCTCTGAATTTTTCTCGACAGCGGAGTCCTTTGATATTTTTTACAACTCTTGATCTTTCGCATAGATGACATAGGTTCCCAAACTAGTAGCATGATAATTTTCAAAAGGATTAGTATCTGCATGGTTTCTCAAAAATACTTCTTCAAAACTAGCATTGTCTTTTGTCGCTTCCTCTCCTTGCTGCTTGCTATCGATGACTTCTTCTTTAGTGTAAGAGATTTGAGCAGCTTTAGTTTCTTCTATTGTGGGAGGAGTATGGGTAGCTTCATAGTTGATCATGGCTTCATCGGCCACATGCTCTGAATGTAGGGATTCTAATGTAATCTTCATCTTGGCTCTGTGCTTGGTCCTGAGAATTAGGTGAGACCAATCCAAAGAAAGTTATCCACCTATCTTTGTCATAAATTCTCGTGATAGACAAAGGTCAAACATGGGGGAACATCAATGACCATGGTAGCTTGCAGCACCGTGATACTAGGATAGGCAAACAATGTTAAAGGGGGGTCTTTAATGAGGCCCATTGTTTCAACCTTGTTCCCATCCAGCTACATAAATCCTCTTTTTAGGGGCTCATAACTAAGTCCTAAGGCTTCAGCTATCTGCTTGGGCATGACTATGGTACTGGCATCGAAATCAATCATGGATTTGTGCAATAGTTTTTTCCCTACAATGAGAGTTAGGAAGAAGGTTTTAGGTTTCGGCTTCTCCCCTTTTCCCTCTGTCAGAGCCTCCTCTATAGTGTTTGCAATAACTTTGGATGTAGGTGATGCGTTGATGGTCCTTTCAGAAGCTTGTTCTATTGGTTGTGCAACTGCATCTTTCAGCAGGGCCTCCTGTAGCAATGACTTATGTTCTGGAATGGCTAAGATATCCTAGAGGGACACATCAGTAGAAGATTTATTCAATTGTTCTATCACGTTGATTGGTGATGGATTTGGAGGCTTTTGTTCCTTTGCCTTGGTGATAACAATTTATTTTCGCACTTGAGGCTCTAGAGAAAATGTAGAAACGTTGGAGAGTTGGTTCAAAATACTCCTAGGCTGTGGAGTGACCAGCTCGCCTATGAATCTTCTCTTTGATCGAGTGTTATAGTCGGACTGAACTCTCGAGGTCGCTGATGTGGATACTTCATAAGTGAAAACCGCTTCACCCCCTTCCATCCATGAGAGGAGGGCATGGTCAGGAGCGATGTCAACTTCTTGCTCCTGGGGTATTCCTTGCATCTATGAGATGAGAACTGCATCCTCTATTTGGGAAGAGGCATATGTATACCCTCTTGAACTCGTCGTTCTACCTTGGCTACGTTGTTCAATAATTTTTTGTTGTCAATTTCGACGTGGAAAATTTCGAGGCATATGAGTGTCATCGCAAGGATAGCACTAGGGATTGAAATATTCGGCGAGATTGTTATGTCCCATGATCAACTCCCTGCTTGTACTTGTCTGAGCAGTTCCCAACGGAGTTGGTACTGGTACTATTTGGTTTTTTGTCTGATTCAATGGAGTTGTGCGTGTGCCCCCTTGATATTGGTTATGTTGGTAGGAGGGTCTATTACCCTAATAGCTTTTATAGGTTGGTCTCGAAGGAGCAACCTGATTGTGTTTGATAGTGGTTACTTTGTTTGTCAAGTTTTGTAACATATCCCTTATGTCGCTCATCTCATCTTTTGAAGTGCCAGATGTAGAATTATTGTTTGATTGTGCACTTGGATATGTGTACATAGACAGCGGTGGAGGCGTGATTGTGCTAGTAGATGGAACCTCCTGAATAGAATATGATATTTTGAGGAATATCGGCATGAGGGGGCAAGGTGGAAACTTCCCAACATCAATCAAATTGTTCTCCACCTTCACCGCTATGGTGTATGCATCTGGTAATGTGGTTCCGCCAAGTGACTGGATCATCATAGAAATTTCAGCATTGATGGACTTTAAGTAGAACATGAACGCTAGTTTGGCTGGTGGTCAGATGGCATTCTAGATTCTTTGCCAAGTTGTATGAAATCGAGCATTGAAATTTGTCATGGCTTTGGATGGAGCCCACTTTATTGTTGATATTTGGTGGTATAATGAAGATTTGTCTTCGTCATTCGAGAATCTCTCAAAAAAGGGGTCTCTACGCTGATCCCAAGTAAGGATGGTATTGGAAAGTAGAGTGCAATACCAATCTAGCACTCTCCCTTTGAAAGAATCTACAAGCAATCTCGGCGCTACATTTTGATCTATTACCCCATGCACCAGACACACGTCTACTATATCTTGCAAATGTTCAGATGGTGTTCATGAGCCATCTCTAGTAAAATTTGGAATAAATTTTAGAGAAGAGACTGGGATAGGGCCCCATACGGGACCTATTGGACCAAAATGAGTAACCTCTAGATTTTAAAGAAGTCGGCTTCTTCTGTAACTAGGGTTTTGAAATGGGAAAAGGAAGCAGATATGAAATAAAGGGATCTAACTAAGGGGATACGCCGAGATTTAGATGTGCGGAATGGTAAATCTATCTTGGGGATATGAATTAAGGGCTAGTGGGTAGTCTATTGCATTCCAAAATGGCAGAATAAAAATACAAGCCTGACTGATTCATTATATGACATAAAATAATTTATACATTTTTATTAGAAAGAAGAGTCCAAGACATGATCTAAACCAGAAGTCTAGGAATGAAACATCCAGTACAATAATGGCATAGTAAAACTTATCAAATATCAAAGAAAATAGAAAGGCCAAACAATGGCACAGTCTGTGAGTTATTTATAATAATATAGTAAAGCAATTAAAGGCCTAGTTTTTCTATCAATTCCTCTGCCCAACTCTAAACTAAAATTGGAACCCTTGCTTTGAAAGAAGAAGCAGTATTTATAATGAAAACCCAGCCTAACGAGCAAGTAATAGAAAAGATGCTTTGATCATGAGTAATGATATATTAGCAATGATTTTTCTTTGTTTGTTACAACCAAAATTATTCAAGCAATGAATGAGGATATCCAAGGGCTAGATGCATCCCCTGCGAATGATGATAGTGGTCCCAATAGACCAGAGAACTAACACGTCCAATCCATCCATGGAAGAAGTTACGGGACATGGCAATTGGTGAAAGGTTGTCGCCTACTTGGCTTTATCCTGCAATGAATTCTTTAGAAGATCACATAGCAAGTAGTCAGGGCCTGACATTTATCCTTCCCTTGAGTGATGAAGAACCTACACTATGAAGACACATGGAGGTCTCCCACATATTGTGCCAAAGGTGGGGTCTTCCAAAAAAAACATGCTCAAGATGATGTTACATGGTGTGCGGTCGAGGCTTGAAAAGGGGAGTGATGCAAAGAGGCACAAAATATTGCAAACGACTGACATGTGGAAGCCTAGCGCAATATTTTTGAAAAGTGATTGAAGGAAACCTTGCGAGGAGCACTTAGCTGATAAGTGGTGACATTTGCAAAAGATTTTGCACAAATGAGCTCGATATTTATTTTTCCTTATAGAGGCGTGGCCAATACTTAGGCAAAATCTCACTCGAAGGGAGCTTGGGAATTTTAATTTCACAGTAAGCATGATAGTCAAAAATACATAGTTTGATAAGTACTCAAAATTTTGATTATTAGATCTCATACATTATAATTCATGACCTGGATCGCTATTGTAGTTTTCGTGATTGAATAATTTGTTGTTTTATTTTCAGTTGTTGCAAAAGGAAACACCTCCGAATGTGATGAGAGCAATGGAGATCAATGTTTCATCTATTATAGAATCCTTAATGGCTCTGACAGGGGAGGTATGAGGCAAATTACTAAATTTCAATTTACATTTGTTGTTATAGATGTTAGTTCTAGTGAAAAAGTAAACCATTATTGATTAGTGGTTTAATTTCTATTTGGATGGTTTATATAGGGCTTCAGTACGGCTCAGTCTAGGCATGTGAATATTTCCCTCAAGGAGAGTGATCATCAGATGGCGGTAAGTGATTATTTTGTTAAATATATCATCTTTAATAATATTATTTCTATATATTAATGTCTTTACTTCTTATTGTAATAGATAAAACTTCATGAAGAACTAAACACTAGGAGGAGCATCAAGAGCATTCCTCAACCGTAGCATAAATGAGTAACAGATGTATCACCATCTGATCGACAAGCATAGGGCAAGAGTTTATTTCAAGGGGATGGAGAGCGATGACTTTTAATTCCAGAGCCCTTTGTTGTATGCCTACATGGCATTTTTGTACATATTTTATATTGGATACATTTGACATTGTATGCCTATATGGCTATTTTGTACATATTTTGTATTGGATACATTTGACATTGTATGCCTATATGGCTATTTTGTACCTATATTTTATACTTATATCAACATATATTGATGTATGCCTACATGGATATTTGGTTAATACAAAAAAATTTATCGATGGTGTCCATATTTGCATTATAAATACATGGTTCAATAGATATGAGTTACGTGTATTCAAGTGTATACTTTACAACTTACGTGTATACTTTGTGAATTATTTGTATTCCAATGTATACTTTGCAAGTTACGTGTTTTCATGTGTATACCTTGTATGCATGCATATAATTTCTATTAATTTATGTATGCTATGTATTCATGTGTATACTTCAAGGCTTACGTGTTTTTGAGTACTTGTGCTTCCCTTATTCACATGTACATGCTTGACTTATTCACATGTATACTTATTAATTGGTAAGCCCTTGCATTGATCATTGTTCTCCTTCATGGTTTGTCTCTAATATTAATTGATTGATGCTAAACAACTTTATGTAAAAGAAAAAAACATGTTTTGAATTGGTATTGCATGAAATTATTCATAAACGATTTCAAAAAGTATCCTTGATATTACAAAAAGATATTTGTTTATACACTTCAATTGTGGAGTCACCCTTTGGTTCTTTCAAAGAAAAATTTGCCTATGCCACTGTTACACTGCACAAGTAAACTAGATTTTGTATTGTGGAGCTATGTTAAGCTACCACTCTCAAGACCAATGTAACAATGATACAAAATAATGGTTGAGACTGCAAGAAGACATCAAAATGGCTAGTGTACTAAAAAAATTCTTATCATTTCTTAAGAATGTTGATAATTAACTCTACTTAGTTGGCTTATTTTTTCAAAATCATACAAATTGAACCTTGGCAACAATAGACTGTGTATATCAAGCTACCACAATTCAAGTTTCAACAATGAATATTTATCATGCATGTTTTAAATGACATTCAAGTTTATGATGGTTTTGTTGTTTATATTATGTTGTGATATTCTAATCCTAATTAATTCTACTAGGCTGCATATATATATATATATATATATATATATATATATATATATATATATATATTGTTTTTACATGTTTTTTGTACTAACAAACCCAAAACAAACCGAACCCCCTTCCAAAATGTTTTGGCCAAACTAGCGAACCGAATCCCCGAACCTGAACCCGAACCTCATACAGCCTCAAAACCTCTTCCAACACTCTTCATTATTCTTGCACAAACTTAATTGACCACCAAATTATTTTGCCCCCTGACTTTACCCACTTTTACTCCCTCAAACCCCTCTTTTTCATTGAAAACCCCTCTTTTCCCAACTAGGGCATCATGCCATAACATAATTTTGACCTCCCATGTGCTTGCAGACCTTTTGAACACATCAAACTCCAAAAACTCACTCTATTTACAACCTATTCTAATTTATTCTCAAGCAATTTCTTCTTTTCACCTCTTCTAGCCTTACTTTTAAGGCCTAAATTCTGAATTTTCATTAGGGGCAGCATTAGTAATCTCTTCCAATGCCTTTAACAATGCTATCTTCTTATTCCTACTCCCTATCCTACTTACATCAGGCCCATTCCACCAAGACACAACTTGAACAATAGGTGGAATGGCCTATTTCAACATATTACACTCAAACCCTTGTATGAACAAGTTCAGACCTGTTTCAGAAATCTAATTCTAAGTTACTTGGAACTTAATAGAATTCCATAAGAATGGATTCTAATCAAAGCTAAAACCACTCTACAATAGATTCAGATTATCTTAGAGAAAACTCCTGTGTACAGACCCGTACATAAGCTGGAAATGAAGAAAATGCATAGAAATTAACAAAGAAACAAAGATATTTGATTGATTTTCTCCTTCAAACTCTTCAACAACTACTAACTTTGAGTTTCCAATGATCATATGCTTTTTGTGTGGAAAAATTAGACTTCTCAACTACCATTTGTATGTTTCTCTTTTCAATTGTTTTCCATGCCATCATAAGAGATCAAGCCAGTTGAACATAGCTCAGAGCAATTATGTGTGTTTGGGTGCAAAAGAGGACCATGTCTAGCATAAACGTACCTATTGGGATGCATTGGAGAAATTTTTTTGGTCAAATGAATTGCAAAATAAAATTTGCACCACTTTGCAACTTTACACTGCTTGCATTAGACACTTTTTCCATCAAGTGAAAATTGGACATCACAAGAAAATGACTCTGAGATAACAAAAATTGAGATAGGCTATTATAGAGGGGTCCAACGTGATCCCATAGGCTCAGAAAAAGAGTTATTAAGTGTCATGATTTCTGAGTAATAGCTTGTCAAATATTGCTTCCCTTTTGCACTTTGGACCCTTAGGGGATCGATCCGGTTGAATGTAGCTTAGAGAGATTCCATGTGTTTGGGTGAAAAAGAGGACTATGTATAGCATAAGCGTACCCATTCAGATGCGTTGGAACATTCTATTTGGTCAGACAAGTTGTAGAAAAAAATTTGCCCCACTTTGCAACTTTTAACTACTTGCATTTGACAGCTTTTTCCCCAAGTGAAAATTTGCCACCAAGGGAAAATCCCTTCGAGATAGAAAAAACTAAGAGAGGTTATTGTAGAGGGGCCCAACATAACCCCATAGAATTAGGTGATAAGTTTCTAAGCATCATAGTATTCGAGTAACAATATGTTGAAGTTTGCAGCCATTTTGCACTTTAGACCCTTAAGGGATCAATTTGGTTGAACGTAGCTCGGAGCGATTCCGTAAGTTTGGGTGTGAAAGAGGATCATTCCTAGCATTAACATACCTATTTGGATGCATTGGAACAGTCTGTTTGGTCACACGAGTTGTAGAACGAAAGTTGCACCACTTTGCAACTTTCAACTATTTGCATTTGACAACTTTTTCCCCAAGTGAAAACTCACCACCATGGGAAAATGCCTCTGAGATAGAAAAAAATGAGAGAGGTTATTGTAGAGGGTTCCAACAAAATCCCATAGGATCAAAGGAAAAGTTTCTAAGCATCATGGTATCCAAGTAACAACATGTTGAAGTTTGCAGCCATTTTGCACTTTGGACCCTTAAGGGATTGATCCAGTTGAACGTAACTCAGAGCGATTATGCATGTTTGGGTGTGAAAGAGGACCATTCCAATCTTAAATATACCTATTCCAAGTGTAAATATACCTATGCAGAATGAAAATTGCACCACTTTGAAACTTTCAACTACTTGCATTTGACAAATTTTTTCCCAAGTGAAAACTCGCCACCATGGGAAAATGCCTTTGAGATAGAAAAAACTGAGAGAGGATATTGTAGAGGGGCCCAACACAATCCCATAGGATCAAATGAGAAATTTCTAAGCACCATGGTGTGTGAATAACATCATATTGAATTTTCCAGCCATTCTGCACTTTGGACCTTTAAGGGATCGATCTGATTGAATGTAGCTCAGAGCGATTCCATGTCTTTGGGTGCAAAGAAGACAATTCCTAGCATAAATATACCTATTCGAACACGTTGGAATGGGTTTTTTGGTCACACGAGCTGCAGAATGAAAGTTGCACCACTTTACAACTTTCAACTACTTGCATTTTACATTTTTTCCCCAAGTGAAAACTCGCCACCAAGGGAAAATGCCTCCAAAATAGATAAAATGAGAGAGGTTATTATAGAGGGGCCCAACACAATCTCATAGGGTTAGATGAGAATTTTCTAAGCTTCATGGTATCTGAGTAACAACATGCTAAAGTTTGTAGACATTTTCCACTTTCGACCCTTAAGAGATCGATCTGGTTGAACATAGCTCGGAGCGATTATGCGTGTTTGGGTGTGAAAAAGGACCATGCCTAGTGTAAAAAAACCTATTTGGACATGTTGGAATAGTTTTTTTAGTCACACGAGTTGCAGAATGAAAGTTGCACCACTTTGCAACTTTCAGCTACTTACATTTGATAACTTTTTCCCCAAGTGAAAATTTGCCACCACGGGAAAATGCCTCTGAGATAGAAAAAATTGAGAGAGGTTATTGTAGAGGGGCCAAGCACAATCCCATAGGACTAGAAAATAAGTTTCTAAGAATCACGGTATCCGAGTAACAACATGCTAAATTTTGCAGCCATTTTGCACTTTAGACCCTTAAGGGATCAATCTTGTTCAACGTAGCTCAAAGCGATTCTATATGTTTGGGTGTGAAAGAGGACCATGCCTAGTGTATAAATAGATATTCATACATGTTAGAACAATCCATCTAGTCACACGAGCTGCAAAACGAAAGTTGCACCACTTTGCAACTTTTAACTACTTGCATTTGACAACTTTTCCCCCAAGTGAAAATTCGCCACCACGAGAAAATGCCTTCGAGATAGAAAAAAATGAGAGAGGTTATTGTAGAGGGGCCCAACTTGATCCCATAGGATTAGATGATAATTTTCTAAGTATCACGGTGTCCAAATACGAGCATGTTGAAGTTCGCAACCATTTTGCACTTTGGACTCTTAAGGGATTATGTCGGTTGAATGTAGCTCGGAGCAATTTTGCGTGTTTTAGTGTGAAAAAGGACCATGTCTAGCGTAAACGTACCCACCCAGATGCATCAGAACAGTTTATTTGGTCACACGAGTTGCAGAACGAAAGTTGCACCACTTTGCAACTTTCAACTACTTGCATTTGACAACTTTTTCCCCAAGTGAAAACTCGCCACCACAAGAAAATTCCTCCGAGATAGAAAAAAATAAGAGAGGTTATTGTAGAGGGCCCAATGTAATCCCATAAATGAGAAGTTTCTAAACGTCATGGTATTTG
This sequence comes from Sequoiadendron giganteum, assembly GCA_007115665.2. Taxonomy (NCBI): domain Eukaryota; kingdom Viridiplantae; phylum Streptophyta; class Pinopsida; order Cupressales; family Cupressaceae; genus Sequoiadendron; species Sequoiadendron giganteum. The sequence continues at coordinate 66,172,363 of CM021100.1, read as the reverse complement.
AGTAACAAGATGCTAAAGTTTGTAGTCATTTTGCACTTTGGACCCTTAAGGGATCGATTTGGTTGAACGTAGCTCGCAGTGATTCTGCATGTTTGGGTGAAAAAGAGGACCATTCCTAGCATAAAAATACCTATTAGGACACGTTGGAACAGTCTGTTTTGTCACACGAGCTGCAGAAAAAAAATTGCACCACTTTGTAACTTTCAACTACTTGCATTTGACAACTTTTTCCCCAAGTGAAAACTCGCCACCACGCAAAAATGCCTCTGAAATAGAAAAAACTGAGAGAGGTTATTGTAGAGGGGTCCAACATGATTCCATAAGATCATATGATAATTTTCTAAGTGTCAGGGTATCCAAATAATAGCATGTTATAGTTTGCAGTAATTTTGCACTTTGGACCCTTAAGGGATCAATCTAGTTGAACGTAGCTCAGAGTGATTTCACGTGTTTGGGTGCAAAAGAGGACCATTCCTAGTGTAAAAATACATATTGCACATGAGCTACAAAATAAAATTTGGAATAGTGTAAATAGATGTGTTGGAATAGTCTATTTGTTCACATGAGCTACAAAACGAAAGTTGCACCACTTTGCAACTTTCAATTACTTGCATTTGATAACTTTTTCCCCAAGTAGTGAAAACTCGCCACCATGGGAAAATGCCTCTAAAATAGAAAAATCCGAGAGAGGTTATTCTAGAGGGGCCCAACATGGTCCCATAGGATCAGACGAGAAGTTTCTAAGCATCATGCTATTCGAGTAAAAACATGTTGAAGTTTGCAGCCATTTTGCACTTTGGACCCTTAAGGGATCGATCTAGTTGAATGTAGCTCAGAGCGATTCCATATGTTTGGGTGTGAAAGAGGACCATTCCTAGTGTAAACATACCTATTCGAACATGTTGAAATAGTCTGTTTGGTCACATGAGCTACATAATGAAAGTTGCACCACTTTGCAACTTTTAACTACTTGCATTTGACAACATTTTCCCCAAAGTGAAAACTCGCCACCACGAAAAATTCCTCTGAGATAGAAAAAACCAAGAGAGGCTATTGTAGAGGGGCCCAACACGATCCCATAGGCTCAGAAAAGAAGTTTCTAAGTATCATGGTATCTGAGTACAACATGTTAAAGTTTGCATCTATTTTGCACTTTCGACCCTTAAGGGATCAATCCAGTTGAATGTAGCTCAGAGCGATTTTGTGTGTTTGGGTACAAAATAGGACCATTCCCAACATAAAAATACCTATTCGGATGCATTGGAACAATCTGTTTGGTCACACAAGCTGTAAAACAAAATTCGCACCACTTTGCAACTTTCAACCACTTGCATTTGACAACTTTTTCTCCAAGTGAAAACTCACCACCACGAGAAAATGTCTCCGAGATAGAAAAAACTGAGAGAGTTTATTCTAAAGGGGCCCAATGCAATCTTATAAGATCAAACAAGAAGTTTCTAAGCATCACAATATCCGAGTAACATGCTAAAGTTTGCATCCATTTTGCACTTTCGACCCTTAAGGGATCGATCCGGTTGAACATAACTCGGAGCCATTTCTTGTGTTTGAGTGCAAAAGAGGACCATGCATAGTGTAAACATACCTATTTAGATGCATTGGAACAGTATGTTTAGTCACACGAGCTGCAAAACGAAAGTTGCACCACTTTGCAACTTTCAACCACTTGCATTTGACAAATTTTTCCCCAAGTGAAAATTTGCAACCACGGAAAAATGCCTCTGAGATAGAAAAAACTGAGAGAGGTTATTGTAGAGGGGCCCAACGCAATCCCATAGGACTAGATCAGAAGCTTCCAAGAATCATGGTATCCAAGTATAAACATGATGAAGTTTGTAGCCATTTTGCACTTTGGACCCTTAAGGGATCAATCATGTTGAATGTATCTTGGAGCGATTCCGCGTGTTTGGGTGTGAAAAGGACCATTTCTAGCGTAACCATACCTATTTAGATGCGTTGGAATAGTCTATTTGGTCAAATGAGCTGCAGAATGAAAGTTGCACCACTTTGCAACTTTCAACTACTTGCATTTGACAACTTTTTCCCCAATTGAAAATTCGCCACGACGAGAAAATGCCTTCGAGATAGAAAAAGATGAGAGGGGTTATTGTAGATGGGCCCAACATGATCCTATAGGATCATATGATAAGTTTCTAAGCATCATGGTATCTGAGTAACACCATGCTGAAGTTTGCAGCCATTTTGTACTTTAGACCCTTAAGGGATCGATCTGATTGAACGTAACTCAGAGCGATTCCGCGTGTTTGGGTGCAAAAGAGGAACATTCCTAGCGTAAAAATACATATTTGGACACGTGGAACAGTCTGTTTGGTCACACGAGTTGCAGAACGAAAGTTGCACTACTTGCATTTGACACTACTTGCATTTGACACTTTTTCTATCAAGTGAAAATTGGACACCATGAGAAAACCACTCTAAGATAACAAAAACCGAGAGAGGTTATTTTCGAGAGTCCCAACATGATCTTGTAGGTTCATTCCGAGATTTCGTAAGTGCAACAGTTTTTGAGTAATACCCGTCAAAAATTGCTGCCCTTTTATACTTTGGACCCTTAAGGGATCGAGTCGGTTGAATGTAGCTTAGAACGATTGTGGTCTCTTTTCAATGGAATTAGGTGGGAAGAATACTTAACTCTGTTTTAGTTTTGGTTTGGTTGGATTTCAAGTGATTTTGTGCATTTTAGAAGACAATTACTGAGGGTCAGTCTGTCTACCCTGTTTTAAGAGAATCTTTTAGGTACTATATATTTACTAAGGTGTTTTAAGAGGTTCGATCTGTATGTCAATAAACCCTTGCCTAACTTGTGAATGAAGATGGTTTTGGTTTTTTTTTTTATGTTAGAGGGCTTATGAAGCCCTAAAAGTGGAGGAATTGGTGGTTTGGCAGACTAGTTAATATTGCCCATTGGTGATTTGCATGTGATAGGAAGAATAAAGGGGGGTTGCTTGTTTTGTGAAAGTTGATCCAAAAGAATCTTATGAGGGTTTGATGTATGTTGAAAAAGGCTTAAATGGGTGCCTAAAATGGTGGTTTTTGGTAGAGTTTGTTAAGGAATTCAGAGAGTTAAGGTGGGAAAAATAGGCCTGCAGACCTACAAGAGTGACTAGGTGCAAAGTTGAAAATAACACAAGATTGAGTTTTGCAGGAAGGAAGGAGGTTGGAATCATTTTATATTGTAGAATTGAGTTGATTAAATCCCTATATTGTTATCAGAATCACTACCTATCAGAAACACTTCAAGTTTACATTTTTTGCACTTTTTTCACATTAACAGCTTTTCAATTTTTGCAATTTTACATCATTTTGACAAATATGCAACATGAACTCCAAAAACACCCCAAAACCAACTAACATGACTTATTACATTATAAATTGGTCTAATATGACCTTATTCAATTGACAAAACTCAAAACACAAAACTAACTTAAGACTTCCATGAACCAAATTTGCTCAATAACCTTGGTGCCACTACACCAGATTTCATTATTTCAGCAAATCTCATTACAAGTAAATCTCATTACAATTCCTTAAGTAGTTTGTTCTCACAAATATTTTATAATGTCACCCATACATTTGAGATTCTCTTATAATTTCTACATCATAGGTGATCATTACGAGGTTAACTTCAAATGAGTAACTTTAGATTCCCTCGCAAAGCTTCACACGCTATTTTATAATGGCTTCAAATCAGAATTGAGATTTCTCAAGATCATCAAAATAAGGATGTTGCATTATTTTTTTGGATGAGATTCTCTTTGATGGATCATAAATCATCATTTTCTACAAGGAGAGACCAATCAATTTTTAGTAGTTTACTTACAGATACGCAAAGTAAAAGAAGAAAAAGAAAGAGCATCCAAAATGGAAATGAAATGAAAATAGATCGAAGGCACTTACAGATAGGCATGGTAGTCTCTCAACTTAGTCACTCCTATTCATACATTTTCACTGGGAGTTCCAAGATACCTATTGCACAGAACACCTCTCATGAATAGAATATCTTGAAATTCGAGATGCTCTTATAATGTCTACATCATAGGTGCTCATGATAAGGTTGACTTCAAATGAATAACTTGAAATTCACTCACCAAGCTTCACACGCACTTTTTTAATGGCTTAAAATCATAATTGAGATTTGTCAAGATCATCAAAATAGGTATGTTGCATTACTTTTCTAGCTGAGATTCTCTTGGATGGCTCATAAATCTATATTTTATGTAAGGGGATATTCACCAATGTTTAGCAGGTTACTTACAAATAGGAAAAGTAAAAGAAGATTATAGAATTGGCATCAAACAAATTAATGTGCATACAAGTATAAAAATAATAAGAACCAATGTGCATATACTTACAAATTAATCCAACGAACCATCCGAGTCTGCTCTACTCTTTATTGTGTCAATTATTGCCTCATGGTCAGACTCATGGACCTTTCGCAAGGTCTTGTTCAAAGGTCTACCCCCATATTTGGTGAAACAAACATTGGATGCCAAGACAAGGTTCGAATAATGAATAATCTTATGATGTGTGTGAAAGTCCTAGAAAAACCAATGTTTAACACTCTTATGTGGGTACCTTCTAAGCCACATTCCAGTAACCACAACTGAGCCTATAGGGTATCTGATGTTTTATCCATCTATAACTAGGGCCTCCAATTTCTTTTTGGCCTCAACACAATGAAACAATTAATAGTATGTTCCCTCTTCATTCTCTTCATCTGCAATAACTGCATAAACATGCCCTGCATTGATATGTGCAGCAAATCTCTTGGAATTAGTCAACATTATGAATACACTACAAAGTAAGATAACAATATGGAATTTCAACAACTAAGCAAGTAGATATATTACCTAGTAGAACTAGATATGATACGTGGTCAAAGTCGACTGATTATTCCATCTGTGTCAGTTCCAATGTCGTCGGAGGGCGATACATGTGAAGTGGGCTAAGATAACTTTTCAACCATTTGTCAACCTACTCCCCTGACTCACAATCATTCTAGTATTGCATTGTACATGAAGAACAAAAGCATGCCATCTTCCTATATCAATACTCCATGAACCTGCATTTGAGCTAAGGAAAGAGTGTAGCTTACTTGATCATGTTAGTATACAATAGTCCTCGTATGGTGCAATGTTAGTATCATCCATCAACCAAAAAAATCTACGAACTGAAGATGTACCTTCATTACTTGGACCCATCAAAGCATTACACCACTTGATGATTGATCTTGCATCTATCAACTTTGCACTATCTTTATACTTTAACTCTTCTTGTGCTAATGTTTTTTTCACACATACTCAAGCACCATCATGCTCCCCCTTTCAATGTCCGGCCTCACAAAAGTTCCACATATGTTGAACACCTATAATGACATGAATCCTTCACAACCAGTAGAACATGCACGAGTTCTTGAGCTATGCTGCACAGTTATCCGACCATATTATATGTCGATTGTATGCTATGCCCCTCTAAGCCAAACCACTGTAGAACATCTGGAAGAAACCTTGCACGAACTCTGGAGAAAGTGTGCGATCATCACTAATATAAAAGTCATACTCCCTCAATAACTTTCTTTGGTCCTTTGTACTATCAGATGCATGAATGAATGCTATGTGCACAAATATCGAAACATGTGTGGAGTTGTAATCTTGTGACTACACCTCACATTGTGGCTGTAGAGTGTAGTTCTCTACAAAGTCAACGACTGATACTATACTACCAACTGGAAATATTTCCTTGCATAGCTTGAATTGTGTGTCCAACCATCAAGCTCTATGGGTATGCATTGCATACTCAGACAATATATTTTCATGAAACATGGACATAAACTGATACACTGGAATCTTCTGAATAACTAAATCACACCTTTTTGCTTGAGACCCATCTTTTGTATCATATGCCATTGTTTTACACTTCCCGAACTCTACTAGTTTATCTCCCACCTCATCTGTGCTTTCCATATGTTGACATACTGGCATACATTGCTTGGCAATGCAACGCTCGCATGAACCATCCAAGCATGTTGTCATATAGAATATATGTTCATCCTCTATTTCATATAATTTTTTTGATAAGAACTCTCTTGAAGATTTTGGTGGGGCTTCTATTCCACAATCCTTCAAAACATCGTTAGTATGCAAATCTAAACATATAGAATGATAAACATCATAATGGTTAGAGAATTAAATATGTATTCTACAGCAAAAATTAGTGTGTGTATGATTTATATTGACATAAAAAGGTTTAATCATTTCAAAAAATCTTTGAGAAATACTAATTTGAGGATAATCATTTTGAAATTTATGAAAAAATTGGGTTTGAGTCATATCCAAAAAATGCTTTGGATGTGGCTCACAGTTCTGACTACCGATTCTCCTTCTTCCCACATCCCTTTGAATCGGAGATGGCCTTGTGTTATTTTTCCAATACTCTTCAATTAGTGTTCTCAAGGCTTCAACAACTTCTTTATCTTTTTGTGGCAGTCTCCCCGAGAATTCCCATAATTCATTTGAATCGGTGCCCTCAATTCTTTGTTGCGTTTGAACGGCTCTTGATAAAGTTTTTCTATTAATTCTCATTTGTTCACTCATCTTTTTAATGAGACGAGATCTCTTTGTTTGACAGCTTACCAAAGTCGATGTAATGACACGTCGGGTGACATTACTATCCTTTGAGCTTGAGGTCTTACCCACACTCTCACAACCATCCATTAGATTCTTCACAATAGTGTTTTCAATTGATGCATTCGATGTTCTCAACCCAAGAGTCTTCATGATGTTTCTATAATTTACACCCCACATAATTTCAAAAAATAGTTGACATCTTGCGGTCTCATTTATCCTTTCAAAGAAGAATTTTAAAATCTTAATAGCATATCTTCTACAAGTGCATGTTGAAATCTTACCTTCCATGTGCTGCAAAATATTCTCATCAATATTAATCAAATACTTTGGCTTTCTATGCAAAATTCTAGGTGGTGTCCTACTAGGTACATACATCTCAACATTAGGAATTTCATCAATATTTAATTGAGGTGGGCTAGATTGTGTACCTTTGATCGAGGGTGGAGTAGATGAGATGCCTAGAGGTTCATGTGGGGATGATGGCATACCTTCTTCATCAAATTTGAGTGATGATGTACTCTCAACTTGAGATGCGTTGGATGGTTTCCAACAATATTCACTTGTGATAGATGGTGTCCCTCCATATTCACTTGTGGTAGATGGTGTCCCTCCATATTCGCTTGTGCTTAATGGTGTCCCTTCATGTTCACTTTTTGTAGAGGGTGCATCCAACTACAATATATGAATCTGTCTTACCACGATGCTTTCGCATTTGTGCCTTTTGTGTTGCCAATTCCTTTTCTCTTTTTGATGGTTGACGTTCCTCTTCAATTGGCTTGTTTTTCTCAATCGTTTCCAATTTATTCTTTTCATGATATTCTGCCACCCGATCTCTGTCCTTTTGTTTGAAGGTTTCATACTCTTTGTCTATTAGTTTCTTCCTTGTTCATTTCTTCGGCATGTGGTATGGAAATCCATAATAAAGGATTGAGAAATAATGTTTTACTTTACTTCCTTAAAACTTATGTCATATATATGTGTATACAAAATGTGGAAGCATACATGGTGTAGGAGCACCATTGAATGAAAATTGTCAATTCAAGAAGTTGTTGTCTAGGCTTTAGGATTTTGGAATTTTTGCATTAAATAAGGTCAATAATACAATTTTCCATTGTCATGGGTTATTTTTTATGTTTCCTAGGTGTTTAGAAGGTTTAGATTTCAAAATTGCAAAAAACATTGGTAAGTTGCCAATTGTGCAAAAGGGCAAAATTGTAAAGTTGTAAAACGCAAATTTTGAGGAAGGCAAATGGTCATACCATTTTAAATTTCATTTCAAGGCATTAGGATAGTTAGTTTTGTGGGAAAAAAACATATATATGTTGGAGAATATCAATGCAAAGATTTATTTTGAAGATTTGAAAGAAGATTCAATTGAAAAATCACCATTTTTTAGATTTTCTGTATTTTTTTGTCTTTTGCAGCCTTGGAATAGACTATACAGGGAGTTTTTGAATATAAATCTTCTTGAATCACTTTGCGGCATGTTTCAACAGTGTTTTTCATTTTATTTGAGACTATAACTCCAATTCTAGTGGTAGTTTGGATTGAATCTCTTGTTGTAGGTCTGTGTGCCCTAATTAAAGGGTTTTGAAGGTCTCAATTATGTAAATTGGCCCATTCCACTCACTTTGATTACTGTAATTGGTGGAATGGGTATGCATCATCAATAAATAGGTGAGGGAGTGTTGTTTCTGTGTAGGGGAGGTCTAAAAGGGTGTTGGGCATGAAGCCCTAGAGTAAAATTTTGAGTTTTCCATGATATTTTGAGTTGTTTTGATATGCTAAAGTGTGTTTTGTGTTGGGGCAGCATGGTTTCTTGTTGAATTGAGTTTTTGCAAGCCATTTTAGACCTGTTTGAAGTATTCATAAGATTTTGTGAGGGTTGGATGAGTTTTTTTTCAATAAACCCCTAGTTTCTTGTGTAAAAAGGAGGGTTTTGTGATTTGGAACTTTGGTGAGTGATTTTTTGAAAAAAATTTGGTCGAATGCTTGGTTTGATAACATATAGACTACTGCCCAATTGAGTTTGTTTTTTTGGAAAAGGATTTAAGATAGATCGGACTTTGTAAAAGAGGCCTAATTTGAGGCCTAGTTAGTGTAGAAATCCAGTTTTGATGAAGTTGTAACAAAGAAGCCTATTGTGGCTTGTTGATATATTATTGTGTGCCCTATTGGGACTTTGAGAATGGTCAGGTCTTGGTCTGAGAAGACCTTCTCTAAATATATACTTGGTTGAGTGAGTTAGCTATACTACAAGGATGACTATTGAATTGGTGAAAGTGGAGAATTTTATGAATTGTTAATTGTGAGTTGTTGTTGTTGGTTGATTTTGTGTTGAGTTGTGTTATAGGACCTCCCCTAATTGCATCAATGTACAAGGTAAGTCAGTTATTAAATAACAAAATGCCTCAAAGAGATGTGGTTTTGGTGCACTAGGGGGGTTTGAGAGTCTAAGAAGGTTCGTTATGACTACTCCATGATCTAGGCTCTGTATTTTGGTGGAGTAGGTTAGTTTTAGGCTATGTAAGGTGTGTGCATGTTGTTTTGTGTAGGGGAAAATAAGAATCCATCATTTGGTTGTTGTCCTCTCAAGAAATACAGAACTTTTCCAAATGAAAATGGATGGTTACAAGTTGGTGATTGAGGAAAGAGCATTCAATGAGACTGTAAGTTTGTTCCTAAAGTGTGGGTAAACATTTCTAAATGTGTTTCAAGCAGTGGTAGAGCATGTGAAGGTTTGGAGTATTCTTTTCTAATAAACCCTCATTTGGAAAGCTTATTTGGGAGCATAAAGTAAGGGTTTTGTTGAACAACATTTATTTGAGCCTTTCCATTCCTAAAATTGGTTGAATCTAGTATTTTCTAACCTAGCTAAAGAATATTTGGAATTATTAAGTTTTTTTATGGTGATTTTAGGATACTTCATTTGTAAATTTGGCCTAATTTGAGGCTTATTCCAGCATTCAGTTAAGTTTTTTCATGTTTGTTTCAAAATAAGTCTAACTAACATTAAGGTATGTGAATGTATGTCAAAATGGGATTCAGATTGTGCCTTTGGGTTTTAAAGATACAAAATGACTAAAGATGGATCACCTGATTTAAAAGATGTTGGAAAATATGTCTCAATGCTTGGTAGAAGTTAGAAAGGCTAACTTATGGAATTTGTTGTTTTGAGAAAAGTTGACTCCTTGTGCAAAATGATGTTATAACTGCAATAATTAAAGATCCTGATGGATCAGTGGTTTGTGAATGTGTATTTGATTTATTTCAATCAATAACATGTTGATTACAGTGTCTTGGATGTCTAGATAAAGGTTGGTAGCAAGAATCCATGATTTGTTGTTATTTTTCCATGTAAGTTGCATTGAAGAGTGAATTAAAGAATCATGAAGGAATTGAATGGTTTTGAGTTTCTAATCAATTTTATTCTATTTTACAATCAATTTTATGATGATTAATCTGGTTAATGGTTAATAGGTTTATGAAGGAATTGAATGGTTAAGAGTTGGAGCCAAGTTCTAATGTTTTGTGGAAATATGCAATCAAGTGAAATTGAAGGATTTTGATGAAAAGATAACTGAGTTTGTTGGTTGATCTTCTCCAATTTAAGTTAGGGTAAAACGTACCCTTGATGATCTATGGATCCTGATAGATGCTCTACATCAGGTTTAAAAATGTAATTGGCAAGTGTATATAATTCTGCAATTTAAAATGTGCATTGAGAACCTAAGGTTATAATGAAAAACAAACAATGATCAACATGGAATATGCAAAATAACAAAAATTAAAGGAAGCCATAATAGAATGAAATAAAATGTGTAAAGAATTCACATACCTAAAAAACCATAGCTTCAAATGGAGGAGTTCAACCCAATAATGTATCCTTTGATTCTTCTTTCTTCAAACTCCTCAACAATTTGACTTTTTCAAAAGCTTCTTCCCCTCCAAACTTCAATTGTATATCACTTTTGAATGGAATTCATACTTGAATTGATATTATGTCTTTCAATGTGAAAAATTTACTATTTCATGGAAAGGTGGTGGAAACATCATGAAAAAGGTGGTGGAATGTGAAAAACATACATGCACACTTCACAACATCATCACAAAGTGTCTTTTTGTTGTCGCACGCACAAAACCAGGAGAATATGCAGAATTTGGGCCTTGATATCATGAGTATATTGAGTTATTTTACCATTTTTAGTGCAAGACAAAATGCACTAGCGTTATAACATGAGCACGTTATTTCTTGCTAAAACAGTCATATCTCTACTTCTTCAAAACACGCTCACATTATGTGAAAGATTATTTTCTTAATAGATTTATTTTCTCTCTCTTTGTCTATACCATCTACCCTAATTCTATATCTCTCTCCTATACCCTTATAGTAGAGGAGATAGAGGTGAGTGTGTGTGTGTGAGAGAGAGAGAGGCAGAGGGAGGGAGAGGAGAGATATATAGTAGAGAGGGAGGGGGGTTGAGGGTTTTAGTGTTTTAGGGTTTAAAGGCTCAAGGTTAAGGGTTAAGGGTAGAGGGTTAAGGGTTTACGGTTTAAGGGTAGAGGGTGTAGGGTTCAGAGAGAGAGAGAGAGAGAGAGAGAGGGAGAGAGAGAGAGAGGGAGAAAGAGAGAGTGTGAGAGATAGGGAGAGTGGGAGAGAGGGAGAGTGGGAGGGAGAGGGAGAGTGGGAGAGAGTGAGAGAGGGGGAGAAAGAGGGAGAGGGAGGGAGAGAGGGAGGGAGGGAGGGAGAGAGGGAGGGAGGGAGGGAGGGAGTGATTGAATAAAGAGAGAGAGAGACCTAAGAGAGGGAGAGGGGTAGGAGGGAGATATTTGAGAGAGGGAGAGAGGGAGTGGGAGAGAGATAGAGGGTAGAGGATTAAGAGTCAACGGTTTAAGGGTTAAGGGTTTAAAGGGTTAAAGGTTAAGGATAGAGGGGAGAGAGATATGAGTGAGAGGTAGAGAGACCTAAGAGAGAGGAGGGGTAGGAGGGAGAGTTTCAACCCTTAAACCCTCTACCCTTTACCCTATAAATCTTTAAACACTCAACCCTAAACCCTCAACTCTCAACCCTTAAACCCTAATCCCTTAACCCCTATACCCTCTTAATCCCTCAACCCTCAACCCTCAACCCTCAACCCTCAACCCTAATACCTCAACACCTATACCTTCTTAATCCATCAACCCTCAACCCTCAACCCTTAAACCCTAATCCCTCAACCCCTATACTCTCTTAATCCCTCAAACCTCAACCTTTAAACCCTAATCTATCAACCCCTATACCCTCTTAATCTTTCAACCCTCAACCCTCAACCCTTAAACCCTAATCCCTCAACCCCTATACCCTCTTAATCCCTCAACCCTCAACCCTCAACCCTTAAACCCTAATCCCTCAACACCTATGCCCTCTTAATCCCTCAACCCTTAAAGCCTAATCCCTCAACACCTATACCATCTTAATCCTTCAACCCTCAACACTCAACCCTTAAACCCTAATCCCTCAACCCTTATACCCTCTTAATCGCTCAACCCTTAAACCCTAATCCCTCAACCCCTATGCCCTCTTAATCCCTCAACCCTCAACCCTTAAACCCTACTCCCTCAACCCTCAAACCCTCTAACCTCTACCCTATAAACCCTTAAACACTCAACCCTAAACCCTAAACTCTAAACCCTCAACCTTAAACCCTTAAACCCTCTACCCTCTACCCTCTACCATATACCCTCAATCCTCTACACTCTACCCTCTACCCTCAACCCTAATCCCTCAACACCTATACCCTCTTAATCCCTTAACCCTCAACCCTTAAACCCTAATCCCTCAACACCTATACCTTCCTAATCCATCAACCCTAAAACCTCAACCCTTAAACCCTAACCCCTCAACGCCTATACCCTCTTAATCCCTCAACCCTCAAACCTCAACCTGTAAACCCTAATCCCTCAACCCCTTTACCCTCCTAATCCCGCAACCCTCAACCCTCAACCCTTAAACCCTAATCCCTCAACCCCTATACCCTCTTAATCCCTCAACCCTCAACCCTCAACCCTTAAACCCTAATCCCTCAACACCTACAACCTCTTAGTCCCTCAACCCTCAAACCCTCTACCCTCTACCCTCTACCCTATAAACCTTAAACACTCAACCCTAAACCCTAAACCCTCAACCCTTAAACCATAAACCCTTAAACCCTCTACCCTCTACCCTCTACCCTAATCCCTCAAACCCTATACCTTCTTAATCCCTTAACCCTCTACCCTTAAACCCTAATCCCTCAAACCCTATACCCTCATAATCCATCAATCCTCAACTCTCAACCATTAAACCCTAATCCATCAACCCCTATACCCTCTTAATCCCTCAACCCTCAACCCTTAAATCCTAATCCCTCAACCCTCAACCCTCAACCCTCAACCCTCAACCCTCAACCCTCAACCCTTAAACCCTAATCCCTCAACACCTACAACCTCTTAATCCATCAATCGCCAACCCTCAACCCTTAAACCCTAATCCATCAACCCCTATACCCTCTTAATCCCTCAACCCTCAACCCTTAAACCCTAATCCCTCAACCCCTATAACCTTTTAATCCCTCAACCCTCAACCCTTAAACCCTAATCCCTCAACACCTATACCTTCGTAATCCTTCAACCCTCAACCCTCAAACCTTAAACCTTAATCCCTCAACCCCTATAACCTCTTAATCCCTCAATCCTTAAACCCTAATCCCTCAACCCCTATACCTGCTTAATCCCTCAACCCTCAACCCCTATACCATCTTAATCCCTCAACCCTTAAACCCTGATCCCTCAACACCTATACCCTCTTAATCCCTCAACCCTCAAACCCTCTATCCTCTACCCTCTACCCTATAAACCATTAAACACTCAACGCTAAACCCTAAACCCTCAACCCTTAAACCCTAAACCATTAAACCCTCCACCCTCTACCATCAATCCTCTACCCTCTACCCTCTACCCTAATCCATCAACCCCTATACCATATTAATCCCTTAACCCTCAACCCTTTAAACCCTAATCCCTCAATCCCTATACCCTCTAAATACCTCAACCTTCAAACCTCAACCCTTAAACCCTAATCCCTCACTACCTATACCTTCTCAACCCTCAACCCTTAAACCCTAATCCCTCAACATCTATACCCTCTTAATCCATCAACCCTAAAACCCTCTATGCTCTACCTTCTACCCTATAAACCCTTAAACTCTCATCCTAAACCCTAAACCCTCAACCCTCAACCCTCAAACCCTCTACCCTCTAACCTCAATCTGCTATTCTCTACCCTCTACCCTCAACCCCTGTACCCTCTTAATCCCTCAACCCTCAACCCTCAACCCTGAAACCCTAATCCCTCAACCCTCAACCCTTAAACCTTAATCTCTCAACCCCTATACCCTCTTAATCACTCAACCCTCAACCCTCAACCCTTAAACCCTAATCCATAAACCCTTATACCTTGTTAATCCCTCAACCCTCAACCCTCAACCCTCAACCCTTAAACCCTAATCCCTCAACCCCTATACCCTCTTAATCCCTCAACCCTCAACTCTCAACCCTTAAACACTAATCCCTCAATCCCTATACCCTCTTAATCTCTCAACCCTCAACCCTTTAACCCTAGTCCCTCAACCTATATACCCTCTTAATACCTCAACCCTTAAACCCTATTCCCTCAACCGCATATACCCTCTACCCTATGCATTGGACCTTCAACCCTAATCCCCTAACCCTATACGGTGAATCCTCTATCCTCAACCTTAAACCCACAACCCTCAAACCCACAACCCTCTACCCTCTACCCTATAAACCCCTAAAAACTCAACTCTAAACCTTAAATCCCAAAACTTTAAACGCTCTACCCTTAAACCCTCTACCCTCTACCCTCTACCCTCAATCCTCTACCCTCTACCCTCTACTCTCTACCCTAATCCCCCAACCCTTAAACCCTATTAGTAAACTCTCTACCCTAATCCCTTAATCCTCTTGACCCTTAATACCTCAACCCTCAATCCTCAACCCTTAAACCTTAATCCCTCAACACCTATACCCTCTTAATCCCTCAACCCTCAACCCTAAACCCTTAAACCCTAATCCCTAAACCCCTATACCCTCTTAATCCCTCAACCATCAACCCTTAAACCCCAATCCCTCAACTCCTATACCCTCTTAATCCCTAAACCCTCTACCCTCTACCCTATAAACCCTTAAACACTCAACCATAAACCCTAAACCCTCAACCCTTAAACCCTCTACCCTCTACCCTCAATCCTCAATCCTCTACCCTCTATCCTCTACCCTCTACCCTCTACCCTCTACCCTCTACCCTCTACCCTAATCCATCAACCCCTATTCCATCTTAATCCATCAACCCTCAACCCTAAACCCTTAAACCTTAATCCCTCAACCCCTATACCCTCTTAATCTATCAACCCTCAACCCTCAACCCTTAAACCCTAATCCCTCAACCCCTATACCCTCTTAATCCCTCAACCCTCAACCATCAACCCTAAAACCTTAATCCCTCAACACCT
>CM021100.1:66110201-66157049 GCA_007115665.2 Sequoiadendron giganteum | reverse complement strand
CACCCTACCTAGATAAATCCCTCTCACTCCACCCCCCTCTTTCTCTACCTCTATCACGTCACTCCCTCCCACACCCTCCCCCTCTCTCAGGTCTCTCACTCACACTCCCTCTCACTACCTATCTCTCAAGTCTCTCCCTCTCACCCCCCCTCACACTCTCAAGTCTCTCCCTTTGGCACCCTACCTACATAACTCTCTCTTTCTCTCCATCTCTCTCTCTTCCCCCTGTCTCTCTCTCTCCCACCCCCCTGTCTCTCTCTCTCCCTCCCTCTATCCCTCCTTCCCTACCTATCTAATTCCCTCTCACTCCAACCCCTTCTCTCCCACTCCATCTCTCTTAAACTCTCACTTCCACCCCCTCTCCTCTCTCCAAACTCTCTCTCTCTCTTTGAAAATTCTCCCTCCCTCTAAAGACATACATAAATACATACATACTTACATGCATACAAGCATAATACATATGTACATACAATCCTACATCCATACAAGCATACATACATACATGTGAAGTTACAATCTTACATACATATAGACATACATACAATATACATGCATTGATACATATAGACATACATACATACATACATACAAGCATGCATACATGCATACATACATGACATACAAGCATACATGTGCGTACAAATATATCAACATGCATTCAATAGAGTGGCATTTAACATAAAGGAAGACATAACACCAGCATGTTATAATGCGCTTGTGTTATGTCTTGGTTGACATGTTTCGTGTAGAAGGAAAAAACCATGTCAAAACTGAGATATAACGCGAGTGCATTATAATGCGCTCATGTTATATCTTTATTTGGGAATCCCCAAGCCTTAGGATTGGTATTTGCCTTGGAATACCAACCCAAAGGCTTAGAGGGCATTCCCAATTACCAGAGACCTCTTTTTGCAAATTCTACAATATTTCACATAATCGAGTTCATGCTCACCATCAGGATTGCACGTGGTTCAATATAAAAAAAATCAAACATCTAGGTAATGTTACGTTCTCTCTTAGCTATCCAACAATGTAATTTTTTCACTTTCTAACAATGTTAAGCCTTTCATCCATACTTTCTTTTGTTTGTATGTCTCTGTTTTGGCAAAAAGCAGTGTTTGGTGTTTTTTTCATTATAAATTAATCACTCATCGAATTTTCAAATAAATTACATTTTTAGAAACTAGACTCCATTCTACAATTTTTCTTTAAAAAAAAACCCCAATTATTTTCCAAAATTTGTAGGGGTAGCATGGCCAAAATTCTTTTTTTCAAGTGTCCACTTCAAAAATTAGTAAAAAATTAAATATTCATTAAAAAATTATCATAACAATCGTGCATCAACTAAATACTATTAGCTAACTTCTAACCATAGCGATTTTAAAAATACTAAAACAAAGTAAACCGTGCTAGGGTCATACAAGAGTTGTTATGTTATGTTTTTCTGAAAAAAACAACACCAATTTGCATACATCCCTCGTTTGAACCCCTTAATCTCAACCATTTTAAAAATAAATTAGTAGTTTAGAAAGTAGACTCGGAGCATTTTGATCCGTGTTTTTGTTCCATCTCAAAATTTTGAGTGTAACTATCTTCGATTTCACGTCCAAGGTTAGTATTTCTTGATTTCAAAAAAAAGGTGTCCACTTAAGTCCCCTTTTTGGGAACCATCTTTGTGCACTTACCCTATTAAGTCATCAAGGTAGATAACTATTATGTTATTTATGAGATCTCCAAAGGACAAGTCCATAGCCCATTGAAATGTTGCTCCTACATTAATAAGCCCGAAAGGCATCCGATTGTAGGCAAAGGTTCCCCAGGGCATGGTAAATGTTGTTTTATGTTGATCTTCCCCAACCACACTAATCTAGCTATAACCAAAGAAACCATCTAGCATGGATATTATCTCTGAGCCAGTGACCATTTCTAGTATATGGTCCATCTTAGGGAGTGGATAATTGTCTTTTAGTGACGCCTGATTTAAATTTTTGAAGTCCACACATATCCTAATTTCTCCATTCTTCTTGTGGACCAAAAAAATGTTTGCCACCCAAGTAGAATGATGTATAGGGTATATTATTTGAGCCTTCAACATCTTGTCAATCTCCCTAAAAATTACATACATTACTTTGAAATTGTAATTTCTCTATTTTTGCTTGAAAGTAGCTTTCCCTTCTTTTAGCGAAATATGATGCTAAAATTTTGTTAAGAAATTATGTCTCAACTGCCAGCTTGAAGTCCTCATTTTCATGTCTTGGTGATTTTGTGTTTTTTACAAAGTTCTGGCGGAGGTGGAGCCAGGATGGAACTTGGCATTGTTTTGTTTGCCTAAGTTCCGAGTCTCTGGCAGAGACGGAACCAGAATGGAATTAGGCATTGTTGTGTTTGCCTAAGTTTTGGTTTTGGTTCTCGTTCCTGCTCCGACTCCGCTTCTTTCAGTTTGTTTCGCTTCGCAGGTTCTGGCGGAGGCGGAACCAGTTTTGGAATTTGGCAATGTCCATTTTCCAGGTTCCTGTTTCAATTCTAGTTCTGACTCCGAGCCCGACTCCTGGTTTTACGATCTGGTTCTTCTCGATGTTTGGATTCTACTCGGGGTGTTTTCCTTTGCCTTGTCCTATTTTTGGATTGTTGTTTCTTGTAGTTGGCAGAGGCAGAACCGGAACCAGATTGGTTCTTGATCTTGGACTTTTGGTAAAGTCCTGTTTCTATTTCTGTTCCGTCTTCGGGTCCGGCTCTAACTCCGATGTTCCTATCTTGATTTGACCCCGGGTTGACTTTACCCAGTCAGAACTGTTTCCAATGAGTTCCTCCTTGGTGTGGGTAGACACGGAACCAAAATGGTTCCTGAACCTAAAATTTCGGTGGAGTCTTGTTTTGACTCCAGTTCCGACTCCGACTCCGACTCCGACTCCGACTCCGGCAGTGTGAGTTTTCGGTGGAGTCCTGTTTTGACTCCTGTTCCGACTTCGACTCTGACTCTGACAGTGTGTGTTTTCGGTGGAGTCCTATTTCGACTCCTGTTCTGACTCTGACTTCGGCAGTGCTATTTTTGACTTGAAGTCTTGGTCGAACCCGATGTCTGTTTGACCGTTTTGGTTGCTCTATCAGGTACGATTACTGATGGGTCTTGGACGCGTGGCACCTGGTTGAATAGTGATTGGATGGATACCAAGATAGTTATTGTGGCAATTGCATTTGTCAAAGAAGGGTGGCAAGCTCAACCATTTTGGTAATGGCTTTTAATGCAATGTCGGCTTGTTGTAGGAGATCTGTCAGATCCGACCAGATGCGTGATTTGAGGATGGACTTCATTGCTCTTCTGAGTCAGTTACATGTGGATGAGAGATATGTTATTTCTCATAAGTTAGACAAGTTTAGTTGAGTCGTGAAGTTGCAGAGCAAGTTGAAGTCGCGAGCTGAAGGACGTGAGTTCTTGAAGAGGGTTTTGAACTGTATGTTGTGAAAACATTGTAACAGTGGATCTAAATCTCTCTGGGTGATTGTGAGCTGAGCAAAGAAGTCTGGATATTGTATGTAATTGATTCATTACAGTAATACAATTGATTTGACTTTGTGTGGTGGGTTTTTTTCCTGAAAGGGTTTTCCCACGTAAATACTGTGTCATCTTTGTTTGCTTATCTTTCTGGTTTCTCATTGACATGGTTGTATGCATCTCTATAAGTTTTAGAAACTGTTAGTTTTTCGTTTTTGCTTCTCTCCCCTGTAGTAAAGGTGTTAAGGGAATGTATTCCGCACTGTTGGGTCATTAGATCTACATTCTTTACCCGTCAAAGTGGTATCAGAGCTTGGCCAGTTCGTGTTATCCTTGTAAGGAAAAATTAGTTTTTTGCACTAATACTATTTCAGTGGGAGACTTGCATTGTTAAACTTGTTTATATTGTGAGATGGAGAGTACATCTGGTAGAATAGATATTGAGAAGTTTAATGGCAGCAACTTTGAGTTATGGAAACTCAAGATAGAAGACTTGCTTGTGGATAGAGACCTCTGGATTGCAGTGTCTGGAACTAAGCCACAAACTACGACCCAAGAAGCTTGGGATCTTGCTGATTGAAAAGAAAGAGGATTGATAAGACTGAGTCTAGCCGATTCTGTGCTCTTGAATGTTCATGAGGAGACATCTGCAGCTACTTTGTGGAAGAAGCTTGGTGATATTTACCAAGGAAAATCTCTGGTAAACAAGTTATTCCTGAGGAAGAAGTTGTACTCCTTGAAGATGGACGAAGCTGCATCTGTTGCAGATCATCTGAACTCATTTAATATGAGTGTTACTCAGCTGGCATCTATAGGTGTAAAGATTGAGGAGGAGGATCGTTGCATGCTCCTATTGTGTTCATTACCTAACAGTTGGGATCATCTTGTGATGGCTATTGGAAGCACAACCACTACTTTCAAGACTGATGATGTGGTTGCTTTGCTTCTGTCTAAAGAAATGCGAAGGAAATCTTCTGAGATGACCAAAGATGCTCTTTCTGTTCGAGGTAGAACCAAGGAGAAAGGCAAGAAAAAAGACAACAAGTCGAAATCCAAGTCTAAAGGGAGATCAAAGTCTCTTGGTAAAAATTCCAAGGTAAAGTGCTGGAATTGTGGGCAACCTAGTCATATCAGGAAGGACTGCAAGGAGAAGAAGAAGAAGAATGCCTCTGACAATGAATCTTCTCAAAGTGATGCAGATGCCTTCATTGCAGCAGCCCTGACAACTCAGGCATCAGATAATGTTTGGTTAGTTGATTCAGGTGCCTCTTTTCACATGACATCCAATAGAGATTGGTTCTCAAAGTATCAGAAGTATGATGGTAGAAAGGTATACTTGGCAAGTGATTCAACGTTGGAGATTGTTGGCAAAGGAAGGGTCAAAATTCAGTTTCCTGACGGGAGAGTCAAAGGAATTGGTGGTGTTCTTCACATCTCAGGTTTGGCTTGAAATCTTCTTTCTGTTAGTAAGTTAAATGATGCTGGTGTAGAAGTTTCTTTTTCTAGTAAGGGATGTAAAATGGCTAGAGGTGCAATGGTGTTAGCTAAGGGTGTTTGTACTGGCACTCTGTACAAGCTAGATGCACGACCTGTTCTTTGTAACAGTGCCTCTGTAAAGTCATGTAATTTTGCACCTATAGAGAAAGATGAAGAGTCTTCACTATCTGCAAATTCTTTGGAGGTAAAACTTCCAGCAAAGAAGACTATGTTATGGCATCATAGACTTGGTCACATTGGTGAGAAAGGTTTAAACACCTTGAAGAACAAAAACCTTGTAGAAGGGCTTGATGATTGTAACCTTGAGTTCGATTTCTGTGAACATTGTATCTATGGAAAGCAACACCGTGTTTCTTTCTCCTCTAGTCCTCACAAATCTTCTGGTATATTGGATTATATTCATTCTGATGTGTTTGGTCCAGTTGATGTTCCTTCATTATCGAAGTCTAGATATTATGTTTCTTTTATTGATGACTATTCGAGAAGGGCATTTGTATACTTTCTTAAAAGTCAATCAGAAGTGTTCAGTCGGTTTAAAGAGTTCAAATCTTTGGTAGAAAATCATACTAGAAGGAAAATAAAGTGTTTAAGGACAGACAATGGAGGTGAGTTTTGTTCTGCAGATTTTGAAAGGTACTGCACTAATCATGGAATTAAAAGGCATAAGATAACCCCCTACACTCCACAGCAAAATGGAGTTGCTAAAAGGTTGAACAAGACACTGATGGAAAAGGCAAGGAGTATGCTGAGTGGTGCTGGTTTGGAGCAAAGGTTTTGGGCTGAGGCTGTTGCTACAGCATGTTATTTGATAAATAGATCTCCTTGTTCAACTCTTGTTGACATGACACCTTTGGAAGCATGGTCAGGTAAGAAACCCTCATTAAGGCATGTTCGGGTCTTTGGTTGTGAGGCATATGTTCATGTGCCAAATGAAAAAAGATCATAGTTGGATAACAAGGCTGTGAAATGTATACTCATCGGCTATGGAGTTGGTGTGAAAGGATACAAGCTTTGGAACACTGTTACTGAGAAGGTTTTGTATAGCAGAAGTGTGATATTTCATGAGTTGAAACCTCTAGTAAGTGATCAACAGCTTGAGACAAATCAGAGTGACAAGAAGAAGGATGCAGTTGAGATTCCCCAAACTCCAGAAAGGGAAGAGCTGCATGGTGTACCTGAGATTGAGGAGAGTTCAAGCAGCTCTGAAAGTTCTGATGATGAAGAACAACCTCAACCTCCAAGAAGATCTACACGAGAAAGAAGGCAACCAGAAAGGTATGGTTTCTCTATGTTAGATTCAAATTGTGCTTATGCCTTAATTACCAGCACTGATGAGCCTAGGACTGTGAAAGAAGCAATCAGCATGGCTGATTCAAAGTCTTAACTGGAAGCCATCAATGAGGAGATGGATTCCTTGAAAAAGAATGATACCTGGAAGTTGGTACCACTGCCTAAAGGGTGAAAGCCTGTTGGCTGCAAGTGGATATTCAAAAAGAAGACAGGCCTTGATGGCAGTGTGGAGAAGTATAATGCACGATTGGTTGCAAAGGGATTTTTCCAAGTTGAGGGAATTGATTATGGAGAGATCTTTTCCCCTATAGCAACGCTGACATCCATCAGATTTTTGTTGTCATTGGCAGTTGTGTATGACTATGAAATTGAGCAGATGGATGTGAAAACAGCGTTTCTCCATGGTGAGCTGGAAGAAGAAATCTTCATGTCCCAGCTTGAGCATTTTGTTGATAGAGGTAAATAGAATCTAGTTTGCAAGTTAAATAAATCTCTCTATGGTCTAAAGCAATCTCCTAGAATGTGGTACCAGAAATCTGACACATTTGTGTTGTCAATTGGGTTTGTTAGATCAAAATCTGATCATTGCATCTATTATAAATGTGAGAATGATCGTGTGCTTGTTATTACTTTGTATGTGGATGACATGTTATTCATTGGTAATAGCAAGGCAATGATTTCTGATCTTAAAACTCAATTGTCTTCTAAGTTCGAAATGAAAGATCTTGGAGGAGCAAGGTACATTCTTGGAATGGAGATAACCAGGGATAAAACAAGCAGAAAGCTTTGGCTCAGTCAGAGTAAGTATGTGAAAACTATTCTAGAGAGGTTTAGCATGACTGATTGCAAGCACCTAGCTGTTCCAATCATGCAAGGATTGAAACTATCTGTTGAAGACTATCCAAAGTCTGCTACTGAGATGGAGGACATGACCAGTGTGCCTTATGCAAGTGCAGTAGGCAGTTTGATGTATGCTATGGTCTGCACAAGAACAGACATTGCCCAAGTAGTGGGAGTTCTAAGCCATTTCATGGCAAATTCAAGGAGATCACATTGGGATGTTGTAAAGAGAGTGTTCAGGTATTTGAAGGGTACTTCAGATTATGCTTTGTGTTACCATGGCAGTATGGTTGCATCACAGAGGAATCTTAGCATTCAGGGATATGTTGATTCCGATTGGGCAGGGGACATTGACAGCAGAAGATCCACCAGTGGATACACTTTCATGCTTAATGGTGGAGCAATCAGTTGGATGAGCAAGCGACAAGCTGTAGTTGCTTTATCCATGATAGAGGCAAAGTACATGGTAGTAACTCATGCTTGCAAGGAGGCAGTGTGGCTGAGGCGTTTGTGTTCAGACATTGGATTTAATGATGAACAGATTTCAATCTGCTGTGACAGTCAAAGTGCCATTTGTTTGGAAAAGAATCCGACCTTTCATGCCAGGACCAAGCACATAGATGTGCAATATCACTTTGTGAGGGATATGGTTGAAGATGGCAAGGTCAGTATGGATAAGGTTGACACCTTGAAGAATGTTGCAGATGCCTTAACAAAGTCGGTTAGCATAGACAAGTTCAGATGGTGCACATAATCGATGGGCCTTGGGGCCTATGATAGACAGTAAGGTATGATGTTTTGAGGAAGCTGGAAGTGTTCACCAAGTGGGAGATTGTTGAGAAATTATGTCTCAACTTCCAGCTTGAAGTCCTCATTTTCATGTCTTGGTGATTTTGTGTTGTTTACAAAGTTCTAGCGGAGGCGGAGCCGGGATGGAACTTGGCATTGTTCTGTTTGCCTAAGTTCCAAGTCTCTGGCGGAGGCGGAACCGGAATGGAATTAGGCATTGTTTTGTTTTCCTAAGTTCCAGGTTTCGATTCTCGTTCCTGCTCCGACTCCGCTTCCTTCAGTTTGTTTCGCTTTGCAGGTTCTGGCAGAGGTGGAACCAGTTTTGGAAGTTGGCAATGTCCGTTTGCCAGGTTCCTGTTTCAGTTCCAATTCTGACTCCGAGCCCAACTCCTGGTTTTACGATCTGGTTCTTCTAGATGTTTGGATTCTACTCGAGGTGTTTTCCTCCGCCTTGTCCTATTTTTGGATTGTTGTTTATTGCAGTTGGTGGAGGCAGAACCGGAACCAGATTGGTTCTTGATCTTGGACTTTTGGTAAAGTCCTGTTTCTGTTTCTGTTCCGTCTCCGGGTCCAGCTCCGACTCTGATGTTCCTGTCTTGATTTGACCCCTGGTTGACTTTACCCGGTCAGAACTATTTCCGATGAGTTCCTCTTTGGCATGGGCAGACGCGAAACCGAAATGGTTCCTAAACCTAAAATTTCGGTGGAGTCCTATTTTGACTCCAGTTTCGACTCCGACTCTGATAGTGTGTATTTTCGGTGGATTCCTGTCTCAACTCCTGTTCTGACTTCGACTCCGGCAGTGCTATTTTTGACTTGAAGTCTTGGTCGCACCCGATGTCTGTTTGACCGTTTTGGTTGCTCTGTCAGCTGCCATTGCTGATGGGTCTTGGACGCATGGCACCTGGTTGAATAGTGATTGGATGGATACCAAGATAGTTATTGTGGCAGTTGCATTTGTCAAAGAAGGGTGGTGAGCTCAACCGTTTTGGTAATGGCTTTGAATGCAATGTCGGCTTGTTGCAGGAGATCTATCAGATCCGACCAGATGCGTGATTTGAGGATGGACTTCATTGCTCTTCTGAGTCGGTTACATGTGGATGAGAGATATGTTATTTCTCATAAGTTAGACAAGTTGAGTTGAGTCGTGAAGTTGCAGAGCAAGTTGAAGTCGCGAGCTGAAGGACGTGAGTTCTTGAAGAGGGTTTTGAACTGTATGTTGTGAAAACATTGTAACAGTGGATCTAAATCTCTCTGGGTGATTTTGAGCTGAGCAAAGAAGTCTGGATATTCTATGTAATTGATTCATTACTGTAATACAATTGATTTCACTTTGTGTGGTGGGTTTTTTACCTAAAAGGGTTTTCCCACATAAATACTGTGTCATCTTTGTTTGCTTATCTTTCTGGTTTCTCATTGCCATGGTTGTATGCATCTTTATAAGTTTTAGAAACTGTTAGTTTTTCATTTTTGCTTCTCTCCCCTGTAGTAAAGGTGTTAAGGGAATGTATTCCGCACTGTTGGGTCATTAGATCCGCATTCTTTTCCCTTCAAATTTCCCATTCATGAAATTCTTTAGATCATTGTAACACCAAGTGAAAACCTCCTTATACTTGATATAGACGTCCTGAATTTGTTTGTCATCCTCAAAATCCTGCTAATGGTTGACATTATCAAGAACACTAGGCCTATAAATTAATTCGATTCTATAAGTTTTGTCTTTAAAATTTGGATGTAGGAGTAACAAATAAGTAGAGACTACCAGTGAAACAGCTCGAGTTTAGTTATCTGGGAAAAAATTATATTGAGAACACATCAAAACTTTCGATGAAAGCCCATACACGATTTTGGTAATGTTTCAATCTTTCATTTTTAACAGCAAAAACCTTTCATACTTGTTTGACAATTAACTCGCATCTCCCAAAACCTTAATCATTTTTATCCCCATACCCTTTACTTCAGTTAATCCTAATAGAAGGGCTTCATATTCAGAAATATTATTTGTAATTGCAAATTCTAGCTTATAAGAAAAAGGAAATTTCTCACTAGAATGAGAAATAATGACCACTCCTAGCCCTAAACCAAAATTAAAACAACTTCCATCGAATTCCATTATCCGAAGCTCGGGGTTTGAATCTGGAATGCCCATATTATCTCCTTTATCTTCATCTGAGAAGAGCATGTAATTTCCAAATTCAATTTCTTCGAATAGGATTTGTGCTTTAGGATCTTAAGATTTTAGCATTGTTATCTTAGCCTTTGGCTCGGGTTCTAGGTGCACTTTCTTACTACTGATAGGTACAGTATCATATGACCAATCTAATTGTATTTATCCTCCTATATCTTTACAAAAAATTCTTCTCAAAAGCATACCATAACTGTCAGGTATGTCTGCAACCAGGATGGTGAGTTTGAGTCACTTGTTCGGGTGAGCCACAAGTTCAACTTCAGCATCTTTGATCTGTCCAAGTAGGGGGACTTGTTTAGAATAAATAGAGTAACATTTCCTAAATATCTTAGTCATCTCTCATCCCAAATATTTTTCAATTTGTGTAGGCATCACATTTTTAGAAGCACTTGAGTCAATGATGCAATTACTCACCCTGAACCCATTTATAAATAATGATACATAAAATGGGTTGGGTTTCTCGTCAAAAGTAGATGATGGAAACGCCTTACTGTTGGATTCCATGTTGGAGGTTGAATTTTGAGAGCTAATAATTTTTTCATCTAGACCTGCATGAGACTCAAAATGTCCTGGTCTAACATACTCAATCAATCTATCTAACTCTCTAGGATTAATTCTTAAATATTTTTCTTGGGAAATCTGTACTTCAGAATTTTTACAAAACTCCACAATATCAAAGGTCATAGTCAATTTTTTCATGGATGACATAATCAAATTTTCATAAGAGTCTTTAGTTACGCTTTGTGATACATTCTCACCTTTTGAGATTGCACTAGCTCTAGTAAGTAAAACCTTAGGAGAATTTTGAGTACCTTTTTTATTGGTATATTGCTAGCTTTTAGTCAAAGTGGCATATTTAGGCTCATCCAAAGTGATGTAGACGTCCCCTCCCCTATCATCATTACGTTTGAATTATATTTATCCATTTGTCGAGATGCCATATTGATTTGATAAAGTTCCTTCCTCTATGATCTCTTTGATAACTTCTTCCGTGGTATTCAATTGCATAAACCTATTCATCTCAGGGCATTTGGTACCATCATGATCGAATGTAAGGTGGAAAACACACATAGTATTTTTTTTCTTTCTAGGAGGGGCCTCAATCGCCAGCCTCTATTGACTCGGAGAAAAGGAAAGTCTTTTATTTCTTAATTGAAAATTTACTTTTCTTGAAATATCTTGATAAGGATGATTTCCTTTTGGTAGTTTCCTTTTGAGAGCAATGATATCATTAGCAAATCTTTGAATCATAGGATCCAAGGATGTGGTCGAGAGTGCCTTGTTTGTATGTAATTCTATTTTCCATTTCCCAACTGATATAAAATCATCTTCTAACTCAATAGCGAGTGCTTGTGTAGCGTCAAGAGTGTTCTCTTGTTGCCTCTTCAAGAGAAGGCCAATATCTAGATGTTGCACATTAATGAAGAAAGTTTTATGTATTTCCTCGGATGACCTTTTGGTGGCATCAATTCAGGTTACCAATATGTAAAATTTAGCTACGACATCCTGCATATATTCACTCATCTCCTTCTTAATTTGAGTGACTTGTGCTACTAGAGTCAGGTCATCATTTGTGCTCTTAAATCTTGCTTCAAATTTGTTGCACACCATGGCCCAATTAGTAATACACCCATGAGGCAATTGATAAAACCACTGAGATGTTGTATTAGCCAAGGATTCCATGAAGAGCCTAACTACCACATCCTCATCTTGTACTGTGAGAACACCACATGCAACACAAAAACCATCAATATGTTCCTTAGGCAAAATCTTTCCATCGCCTCAAAATTTGGGAAAATTGTGTAAATTATTTCTTAATTGTAAAGGACCAATAACAACACCCCATGGGACATGTGGCTATGGTTACTAGTGAGCCATATTAGTAGAAAGATTAATTACTACCTAAAGGACTATCCCGTGTAAGATTAAGGCTTGGGGAGTAGAATGATTTGAGGGTGTTCTGGTCGGAGAGGCAAGCCTACTTCTAGCCCCAACCCTATGCCTGGAGAGGATAATATAAGAAAAAATAATTCTTTGCAAGGCTTCAAAAATAGGATTGGAAATACCCCTACTTCTTTCCCCTCTGGTAAATCTCTGAGAATCTAGGATTAATTTGGGTTGCATTTATACTAAACCCAGATAAGGCAACCCAAAATATTTAACTCATTTGTTCCCCTACGAAGTCGCCAAAAATTTGTTGGCTAACAAATTTGGAAACTTGAGATGATACAACCCTATGCTCGTAAAAGTGACAAATGAACCAACAACTCTAAATATTTACCCTTTAGGAAATGCAAATATCCTCAAAATTTAATTGATTTATAACTCCCTCTCAAGATTTTCATTGAATTGAAAGAACAAAAAATGAATGTAATGTTTTCTTTTAACCAGAAAGTAGAAAGGCTAAATCCAATATCAGGAAAAATCTTGATATTAGATGCGAGATACAGATAATAGAATACTAGCACAAAGACCAGTTCAATCTTGAAAATCATTGAGAATTAGAATGGTACACTCAATATTATCTGAAAAATGAAATCTAACATGAAGAAAATTGCATAACTCACACAAAGGTAAAGCATAGCATTAAGATACTCCTAAGCAAAAAGATTTAAGAACATCAAATTATCTTCACAATCTAAATGCACAAAGACAAATAGTGATTTAATTCACAAGAAATAGTAGCAAATTCTATATAATATTGAGCTTTCAAAAAGCGTCTAGAGAGTTATAGTTTGAAAATAGATACATATATATAAGTGGGTAGGTAACCACTTCTTTCTTGCCCCCATAAATAATTAAAACTAAAAAGTCTAGAATAAAGAAAGTAAATAGTTAGGGTTATGTCGCTTCATTTCTTTCCTCTGGAAATGCCACGGGTCTCTTCTATAAGGCTTGGAAATCCTTCACAGTATGTAATACCTCCTTATGCTGAGGAATGGTCACATTAGTCATTCATACCTTCCAGGCCAACTAGTTATCTTTGATTGCTTCAATTCACTTTCCACAGGTCTTCACGAGATCAATTTCTTGGGAGGAAACTAGATGTAATTTGTTAAATATTTTCAAATGCTCAACATTAAAGGAATGAGAGTCAAGTATTCCTTTAATTAATTTATGGAAATTGTTTACCAACTCTTTGATGTTTGTATCTTCTCTAATTTCTCCTTTGTCTTGTTGCAACTCCAAATCAATTAAGGTGCCCTATGCTTCCTCTGTGATGTAGAGAAGGGGCATAATCTAGACTATTAATACCATATTTCACAATAATGGGTTCATTCCTTCTTCAAAGTTCAAAGGAAATCATGACAAGGCAGACCTTTAACACAATGATAGTCCCTTAAACTTTCAAGGGTGGAAAACTCTTCAAAGGCATGGGGAAACATGAAAACCACAAGAACAACATGTACTGATAGTAGACATGAAATCAAAGGATTTTCAAGGGTTTTCTTGACCTCCAAGTGCATAGGCAGACCCTAAAATAACAACTTCTAATGAAACAGGCTTTAGGACAGTCTTATATCCCTTGCACACAAATGTAATATTCAATCAACAAGGAAGGATGGCTAACCAATAGACTCCAAGGGCTTAGAAAAAAATTTATTACTTGTCTCAATGTGCATCAACCAAAACACAATGCCTCAATGCCAAGGCTTTAACATTCAATCATAATGTAGGGTTACTTGACTGTAATCACAGTAAACACAACGGTTGTCAGAAAATTTCTCTTCACACATACATTTTCCAAGCCTCAACTCTTGGAAAATATTAGGATACACCAGGACAGAATTATGTACAAGATGGTTTGATTTGATCATGTTGGGAATGTGAGATATTGCATTTTGAATGCTCTCTAAAACCCTAGGCAGGGTTTAGAGCAATCTCCACTAAATTGTTGATATCTCGCTCAAAACTTTATGAATCTTGATTAAAAAAACAAAAATAAAGATACGACACTCCACTGCAATATACAATCACCATTTCATTTGTACAATGCATTCATAGATCATACAATGTAACATAAATCGAAAGAAGTAGGGAAAACTCAAAAAAATGAACATGCAACAAAGCTTTTCATTCCTCAAATCTCATTCCAACCTCTCTCCTTGAGGGTACAAGGATTATTTGAGATTTTACAACCATATCACAACTGCCTCTAACCATATTTTTGTTATTGGCTTAACAAATCCTCAATTACACTTTTTGTTTGCAAAAAAGTTGCTAAGTTGCTTGACAACTTTTATGCAACTTTGACAACATTTACAATATTCTACCACCTTGCACCTAATGACTCAACCTAGAATCCAACAGACATGAAATGGTCTAGAAAGATCTTATTACATGAAAACAACACAAACCAAAACAAAATTCCAAGTTTTGACCCTTAGAGGCATAATAGACTTCGGGTGCCCCTGCACCACTCTGAGACAACAAAGCATTCAACCAAGATTTCCCAAAGATTTTGCAAACCTTGTCAAATGATTTGCAACTTCCACTCAACGTTTTTTCTCCATACAAGGAAACAAGATTCTAGATACAGTTTTGGGTATGATTTTCTCTGCCATGAGCTTCTCCATGTCCGAGTTCATCATTTTCTTTAACTCAATCTGACAATTGTTCCACGTCTTCTCTTCCTTTTCAAAAGAAACAATCTCCTCTCCAAGGGTAGACATCAAGGCATTTACTTCTTGAAAATACTTTACAAACTTAGCAATAACAAAATTTCCCTTCCTGATTAAGCATTCATTCCATTCTTCTACAACCTTACCTAGGGTTTGGTAGTTTTTCATCTTGTTCATATCTTCTTCCCCAATCATACCCAAAGGATCCGAAGAAGATTCAACCTAGGAAATCGTTCAAGGGGGAAGATCGAAGATAGACCTTAGGCATTTAGTCAAAGATCGAACCTAGGCCTTCAATTCATCTTTGCTCTCCTTATCCTTCTTTGATTGTTCTACCATCCTCGTTCCAGACACTTGAAAATTTTGAACATCCCCATCTCTAGTAGGAGGCCCAAGATCAATCTTGTGAACCTCAAAATCACGCGCAGTCGCCTGGGTAATCTCCTTTTGTGTTGAAGGGTGTGCAATTTCCAAGTGTAGGTTCCCTAATTCAACATCATCTAACAAGTGTGCAATAGTCTTCAATTTCTTTGGTTTCGGAGTTGAGGTCCTCTATATAATTGACCAACCATATCCTAATTTGGTAAGCTGAGTTGTACAAACTTTCTTTTCTTGGACAGGGTTTCTTCCAACCAAATAATGTCCTAGATATAGGAGTGTTTATTGGTGTTTTCTCTGATGTGGTTGGAGCAATCTTTGACTTTTGTGGCATCTCCATCTCTCTGATAGGTGACTCAGAGTCAATATCAATATTATCTAGATCTTCTTCTTCTTCCTCACCTCCTTTTTCCTTTTCTAGATTAGGTAGTTACTAAAGGTAAAGATCGTGAGGTGGTACCAGTTGTTCTTACATTTGGAGAAGGTTGGCTAGTACTCCTGGAAGGTTAAGAGTTTCATGACCTAGTGAGAGGATGATACTATTCTATCATCTTCTTGATTAACCACTCATGTGTCTTGGCTAAAACATCGATGATTTTTGCTTCAATCATTTCATTTTCCTTAATGCTCCAATCCATGGTGGGAATAGGGTGATTTTCAATCAATTTAGTATAAACTGAGTCTATCATATCATACTTATCCTCAATGATGTCTTGCAGGTCCCAATTGAGGCCATAGATAATAATTTTCTCCACAGACAATCTCATCCAACTTCTCCTTCTAACTTCATACTCATCAAAACAATCATCCCAATAATCTTCTAAGTTAGTCTGATGAAGGAAATTAGGAATCAATTTTAAATTTTTCTTAACATAATATTTCAAGTCAAAATGGAAATGCTCAACATATGAATGCAGATTATAATTGGACAACTCCCTTTTAATATTCAAAGCATCAAACATAGACTGACATGTATAGGGACCAAAACAAATAGGGAAATGAAAATTCAATATTTTTTTGTCTTGGCATACCCTGTTCGCATCGGCTAACTGCCTGCACACTTCAATCATGAACCATTTATCTCCAAGATACTTTGGATGTTTAATAGGAAAACCTATATGGCTTCAAGTGATAGCCGCATTTTGATATGCCCTTGTAATTCCCTGGTCATCCTCATGGTGAAGGTATCATTTATCCTTCTCAAATGGAGGAATATTTTATTAAGCTGCAATTTATCAAGGTAATCATAAACAAACACTTTTTCGGGAGTGAGATCACTTGGCCTCAATCCAGGCCAAGGTCTAGTACTGGAAATGGCATAAATTAAGTATGAGGAAATATAGAAGAACTTGTTTAGCACAAACATCATGAAAGTATACACATTGTCACTGGTAATCTCTGCATAGTCGAGGAATTGATGCCTTGACAATGTAATCTGGATTGAAAAGTACATCCACTCTTCGCACCCGTGTACATCCTTGTTTCCCCTAACTCTATGCAACATTACCACAATATCAACTACTTCTTCTACAAAATGATTTTTGTGTAGCTTCTGGGGCAATTGAGATGTACCCCATTTTGGTTTTTCCAACCATCTTTTTTCCATCTCATTCTTATAGAGTCCCTTTTTGGGAGAAAACTCAATCTAGGAATTAGTCATAGTCATATACGAGTAATCATTATTTTCTAGAATCCTTATGCATGATGCAAAGGTGGCCCTCTATATTTTTAGCACCAACCGATTGTCCTTTGTCCTTACTTCTCGACTTTGTGAGTTATAATGTATGATACATTCCAAGATAAGCTCAGGACATTACACTACTATGGGGAAAGCAACGACTTCAACTAATCCATTGTTAATTACCCATTGAGTGATGGCTGGCGGGTTTGGATTATTAAATTTATCTCTCAACTTGCTTTAATTCACAGACCCTAAATGGGTATCCCCAATCTCATGCCCTTCATAGGTTAGTCCAGATATGTAATCATAACCCATGCATTTGAGCTTAGCCATGATTGTGAATTTAGGGCTCAAGCAAAGACTATATTCAAAAAAACTGCAATTCAAGGAAAAATAACCTAGAAAGATAATTATGAAGAAGGTAAATACTATAAATACCTCCCATGGTGAACTCTTTAGCTAAATATTTGCAATGATATACCTTGTTTGTTTCCTCCTTGAAATCTAGCACAGTGATAAGGAATTTTTGTCTATGACTTGAAACCTTCTTAAAAACTTTGTGGGAATCGTGTGAGTAGATGAGTATTTAATACCGCTTCTTTGCTATAGGGCATGTGTTGGCTTTCCCATCACTGTTTTATGGCAACTACTTCTCAAAAAAAATGAAATAGAATGGCTAGAGGCGGGAAAGTGTAGAGTTCGATGAAATTTACAAAAACCCACCTGAGTTCAATTTTCATTCCAATATACCACCTGACATAATAACCCTTAACATGATATTCACACCAAGTGGGAAAGGGAAAGTTTGATGAACTTTATAAAAAACCACCTAGGTGAAATTAACTTTCTAAAGATTTGAAAGAGGAATACAATGTTAGGCGGCAAAACAAAAAGGTAGACAAACTAAGGACAATGCCACTCAGGTTTACGAAGATGTATTAATCACCACTTGACATATGACAACTGATTTTTGGTTGGGTAAAAGAAATTTTGTAAGTCATAATAAAATCCGAGGTAACAGTGGCTTTGATTGGGGATGAAGAATAACAAGGATGAAGAAAGGAACCCAGACACAAATTAGTGAGACCAGTGCTTTATCCATTGGGTAGCAGAGTTGACATAAATGAACTACACTCTCAAGCACTCAAGAAACAAACCAAAAATGAAACGAAAACCATACACTAACTATGTACAGGGGAAGAGCTTGAGGGGAAATCAAAGATGATAAAGCTTAAGGTATTTCCCATTGTAAGGGATAGGCAAGGGAGTACCGTCAAAATATGCAAGGCAAAAAAGTATTGGGTCCGCATTCATCAATAATCTTGAAAGGACCAATCCAAAGTGCATTGAACTTCTTATGGGCTCCTTTTAGCTCTATGTGTTTGTCCCATAGTAAGACTAAATCTCCAACCATAAAATTCCCTGTTCTGGCTCTTTTGTCAAAAATCCTCTTAACTTTAGCTTGATGCATGGTTATCTTGTCAACCATCTCCTCTTGTTCCTCAATCTTGGTCAAATATAAAATCCTTTTCTCTAAGGCATCATTGAATTCAAGATTTTTAATGGTAGCTTGTAATTTGCATGCAGATAATTCCAATGATAGAGGGAGTACACTTTCCACCCCATACACTAGTTCAAAAGGAGTCATCCCAATTACCCTTTTCGGAGTTGTCCTATCTACCCATAGATCTTCATATAGCTTTTTATGCCAATCCTTCTGGGACTCATCTACTAACTTATTAATGATATTGACTAAATTCTTGTTGTTGTATTAGGCTTGACCATTCCCCTGAGGATAATAGTTAGCCAAATGGGATAAGGAGATCCCATAATCATAGAAGAAAAGTGAAATCTCACTAGAGGAAAATCTTGTTGCATTATCAGTGACTAACTTGTATGGAACTCCATATCTAACCAAAATATTCTCTTTAATGAAATTACAAACTACTTCAGAAGTGGTTCTCTTAACCGGAACTGCTTCTACCCACTTGGTAGAATATTTTGTAGCTATGAGGATGTGGGTATGACCACTGACACCATTGGATTGCAAATTCATTGGTCCAATGAAATATAGACCCCATTATTGGAACAACCCATCAATCACTACAACCCTAAGTGGTAAAGCCACCAGTTGATGTATTCCCACAAATAATTTACATTTTTCACACCTGGCCACCCAATGATAGGTGTCTTTGAACATTCCAGGCTAGTAATAGCCATGTATTAAAATTTTAAACACAGTTATAGTGGAGGAGAAATGGCCTCCACAAGCTTCATTATGGAAGATGGTGAGTAATCTCTCCTGTTGGCCTTTATCCACACACTTCAAAAACGTCCCATCTATATTGTGCTTATAAAAAATTTCATCCCAAATAACTTACTCGGCTTCTTTTAACTTTAAATTTATTTTTTGCTTACTTGAGATATGTTTAGGGCATTCTCCATAGGTGAGGAAATAAGTTGTGTTGGAAAACCACTCATCATGTAGACTAACAATTAGCACTAAGGATAGATTTTCATCATCCTATGATCTTTTCTGGTCTTCCACCATCAATTTGTAGAGTCTTCTTCCTCTGACTAATTTTGTAGGCTTAATATCCAAATCATATTCTTCCACCTTCGCAATATAGTTGCCCCTTCTATTGCAACCAATATCCTATTGAGTTAGGATACTCTTAATGACAGGATCTAGTACATACAGAATTGAGTGCAAGTGAAAAATATAGAATTGAAAGAGTTTAACCACTTTAACTACTGCAGACACGTATTTCTCAATTTGAGAATAATTTAGTTCATGCTTCTTTAGTGGTTTACTCATAAAGGCTATACGCACCTACACATTGTTTTCATCAACTTGAAGTAGAATAGCAGACACGGTGTGCTCTGAAGCATAGTAGTAAATGATAATTTCCTTCTTGAAATCGAGATTGACGAGGACAGGAGCTTCGACAATTGCTTCTTTAATGTCATTGAAAACTTTCTTCCTAGATTCACTCCATCTGAAGACTTTTTTTTCTTTCATCATTTCCATGATATGTTTGGTGATTTCAAAAAAGTTTGGGACAAACTTCCTCAGGAAGTTTACTTGGCCAAAAAAAGACTTTACGTCAATTCTTCTTGAAGGAAGGCTTAGTTTTAGGATAGCTTTGACCCTCTCTGGATCTATTCTCACTCCTTCTTTATACACAATTTCACCCAAGAGTTTACCCTCAGTGACAAAAAATACTGACTTCTTAGGATTAAGAGATATACCATGTTCTTTGCACCTTTGAAAGACTTGCTCCAAATATTTCAAATGATCTGATCTCTTTTTGGAGAAATATATTGTTAATTCATCAAGGTAGATAGCTATTATCTTATTTATGAGATATCTAAAGGACAAGTACATAGCCTATTGAAATGTTTCTCCTGCATTAATAATCCTAAAAGGCATCTGATTGTAGGCGAAGGTTCTCAGGGCATGGTAAATGTTATTTTATGTCGATCTTCCCCAACCCCACTAATCCAATTATAATGAGAGAAACCATCCAACATGGACATCATCTCTAAGCTAGCGACTGTTTGTAGTATATGGTCAATGTTTGGGAGTGGATAATTGTCTTTTAGTGACACCTAATTTAAAATTTTGAATTCCACACATGTCCTAACTTCTCTATTCTTCTTGCACACCAGAACAATGTTCACCACCCAGGTAGAATGATGTTAGGGTATATTATCTGAGCCTTCAACATCTCGTCAATCTCCCTAAAAATTGCATCTGTTACTTTGGGATTATAGTTTCTCTTATTTTTCTTGAAAGCAACTTTCCCTTCTTTCAGCGGAATATGATGTTGAAATTTCCCATTCATGAAATTATTTAGATCATCATAACACCAAGAGAAAACCTCCTTATACTTGATAAGTAGAGATATCATTTTTTCTCTTTCCTCTGGTGAACAACATTTCTCGATATAGACCATCTTTGGGGAATCAGGATCTCCAATATTTACCACTTTAAATTCACCATAATGGCTAACGGATTCAATCATTTTTCATTTTATAGATCAATCTATTAGAAACCCTAGATCAGACATGCAAACCTAAACACCTTCCACATAAGAGAAAACATAAAAAAAGTAGAGCTTTGCATGCGAATGTGCAAAATGATATATTCAGGAATTCAATATTACAATGAGATGATTTGCTTTATAAAAGAAAAGTATGAAACCCTAATGTTGACCTAAAAATAGCTCAACTAAATCAAGCTTACTTATTAATTAAGTAAAATAATTATTACCTAAGCAAAACTTAAGTAAAGTTATGCAAGTGTAATTAAATATTAATTACACTAACACCCCCCCATAAGTGCAACTTAGGGAGACTAGATCAGCATGCACCTAAAACTAAGGTGAATGCAAGAAAGCATGAATGGGTCCCAGCAACAAGGCCTGATCAGGTACCCATGTACAAATGCAATAATGAGGTATAGAAGGAAAACCCAGTGGGACAACCCCCCCTACAATGAGATGACTGTTGCAAAGAAGCACTGGAAGAACACTGTAGAGTAACACTGGAACCGCAATCTGGCAAGCAAGAAAGATACTTTTGTCTACAAGAAACCATATCAGAATCATAATAATGTGACAGTAGACCCGATGCCACGGAACACTCGAAAACACCAAACTGGAACAACCCTGGAATCTATAAAGCAACAGTAGATGAAATGATGATGACAAAATCTGGAAGCCGTGAATCTCGATGTTGATGCCAAACTGAGACTGAAACTCTTCCATGGGAAAAAGTACCATATAGACTCGGGAACAATAACCACAAATTTAGTGGCCCTCAAACTGAGATGGATCCGATGCGGATCACTAACCATAGGCTCTCAATCTAAAGTGTGAACCAAAATGAATCTAGTATGTGTCAAGCTAAGACAAAATATGGCCAAAAGAAACTAAGAAACCAGATTACAACCCATGTGAGTTTCCATCAAAACATGATGAAGATTATTATGCAAGAAACCCCCCTTATGGAACTTTATATCAGTTCATTTATTACAATCCCCAATGACTGCAAAAGGAGAGAATGCCTAAACATGCATACACAAAAAATGAAATAGACCTTAGATCTATGTAGAGGATTGAACCAGCTTTCCAACGCCACAAGAATGGCGAAAAAAGGATCACCGAGTCAAAAGATATGCCCTCCGGAGTGAAAAATAGAAGCATCTAAGTTCAAGGACCTGCAAAATAAATCTAGAGCATAATCAGAAAAAACTACCAACACCACTAGATCGGCATCGGAATCAGCTTTCCAACGGTATCTCGTTTGCAAAAAACAAACACCGTACACAAAAATTACGCCCAATTTTGTAAAAGGTGCTCCAGAATGGCCAATAAGGCCTACAGGTAGCCCAGGGGACTAAAAAAAATCAGCCCCTGGTCCTGCATGTGACCAGGGCCTGGCGGACAGGGGGCTGGGGCAGAGCCCCTGGTCGCCCATATGAACGGATCTGGGTTGGGAGGCCGGCCGAGGGCTGGGCGCATAGCGCCTGGTCCCCCATGGGACCCTGGCCTGGCTGCATGGAGCTCGCGGGGGCTGTGAGCGGACCGGTGGCGAATGGAGGGGGAGCCACCGATGGCGGCGGCGGGCCGGTGGCCGCCTGGTGGCTGCCTGGTGGCAGATTCCTTCAACATTAGTGATGCGAAAACCAAGATAGATTATGTGTTTTTTTCTCAATTTTCGAGCTAAAACCTACATCGAAATGTGTGCTGGGGAGGCTGTACAGCGTTCCTGGCAAAAAAATTTTGCCCTCCGAACCAACTTTGCCAAAATCAACGAAACGAAAGGTGATCTTAGGCTTTTTGGCCATTGCGAACGCAATGGTGACCTCCGTTTCTGCTCAAAATGCTCCAAAAAAATGGCGACCTCCAGAGCTTGCAAAAAAATACCAAAACTGAAACCCTCACAGATCTAGCAAACGATGGCCAAAATCTGCAAAATGAAAGCCAAACCTGACTTTTTCTAGCGCTCTGAATCCAATGGTGAAGCCCAATCTGATCCAAGATGCTACATAAATAAACTCAAGGCATGATACCCTTGAGGAACCCCGAACGAACTCTACAATGAATTTCTCCAGAATTTGAGAAGGGGTTGCATGTCAAGGCTCTGATACCATGTTAGAGCCTCCAATAGCTCTAATACCATGTTAGAAACCCTAGATCAGACATGCAAACCTAAACACCTTCCATAGAAGAGAAAAGATCAAAAAAGCAGAGCTTTGCATGTGAATGTGCAAAATGATATATTCAGGAATTCAATATTACAATGAGATGATTTGCTTTATAAAAGAAAAGTATGCAACCCTAATGTTGATCTAAAAATAGCTCAACTAAATAAAGCTTACTTATTAATTAAGTAAACTAATTATTACCTAAGCAAAACCTAAGTAAAGTTATGCAAGTGTAATTAAATATTAATTACACTAACACAATCGTGGCAGTAAAATAAATCCTTGAGAGGGACTATCCCCTTAGGTATCTTATTACCTTTCAACTGAGTAACCCCATCTTTAAGGTTGCCGACTTCATCAAGACAAAAATTCTTACATCAATTACTGCTTCCTTCAAAGAAGATATAGGAAAAGGCTTCACCATTCTCTAAGAAGTCTTGAATTTTTTTGTCATCCTAAAAAAACCTACCAATGGTTGACATTATTAGGAACACTAGGCATGTAAATTAATTCAATTCTATAAGTTTTGTTTTTAAAATCTGGATGTGGGATTAATAGAGAAGTGGAGACTACCAATGAATTGACTCTAGAGTTTAGTTCCCTAGGAGCAACTTCTATTGAGAAGGCATCAAAACTTTCGATGGAAGGCCATACACAATTTCACTAATGTTTCAATCTTTCATTTTTAATAGAAAAAAACTTTCGTACCTGTTTGACAATTAAATCTTCATCTCCTAAAACTTTAAGCATTCTTATCCCCATACCCTTTGCTTCAGTTAATCCTAATAGAAGGGCTTCATATTCAATAGTATTATTTGTATTTGCACATTCCAACTTATAAGCAAAAGTAAACTACTCACCAAAAGGAGAAATAAGGACCACTCCTACCCCTAAACCAAAATTAGAACTTGACTTCCATTGAATTCCATTGTCCAAATCTCGGATTTTGAATCTATAATTCCCATATTATCTCCTTTATCTTCATTTGAGAAGAGGATATAATTTCCAAATTCAATTTCCTCGAATAGGATATGTGCTTGCAAATCTTCATATTTTAGCACTACTATCTTGGCCTTTAGCTCAAGTTCCAGGTGCACTTTCTTAATGTCAATTGGTATGGTAGTGTATGACCAATCTAACTATATTTCTCCTCCTAGATCTTTACAAAAACTTCTATTCAAAAGCATACCATAACTGGTAGGTATGTCTACAACCAGGATGGTGAGTTTGAGTCGCTTGTTCGAGTGATTCACAAGCACAAATTGAGCGTCTTTGATCTGCCCAAGTAGGGTAACTCATTTAGAATCCATCAAGTAACATTTCTTGAACATCTTAGTCATCTCTAGTCCCAGAGCTTTTGCAATTTGCATAGGAATCACATTATCAGAAGCACCTGAGTCAATGATGCAATTACTCACCCTAAACCTATTTACAAATAATGATACATAAAATAGGTTGGGTTTCTCATCAAAAGTAGATGATGGATACACCTTACTACTAGATGCCATGTTGGAGGCTGAATTTTGAGATTTGGTCATTTTTTCATCTAGACCTGCATGAGACTCAGAATTTCCTAGTCTAACATACTCAATCAATCCATCTAACTCTTTAGGATTCATTCTTAAATATTCTACTTGGGAAATCTGCACTTTATAATTTTAATAGAACTCCACAATATCAAAGGTCCTAGTCAATTTTTTTGTGGATGACACAATCAGATTTTTAGAAGAGTCTTCAATTACGCTTTGTGATACATTCTCACCTTTTGAGATTGCACCAACTCTAGTAAGTAAAACCTTAGGAGAATTTTGAGTACCTTTTTGATTGGTATGTTGTTGGCTTCTAGTGAAAGTGACACAAGTAGGCTCATGATCATCCAAAGTGATGTAGATGTCCCCTCCCATATCTATTGGGAATTATGCCTCAACTTTCTGGTGACCCCCTTTGAAGACTTAGGCGAATTCTCTTGTTTCCTTGACAAAGTCTTTTGTTCTGGCGGAGGCGGAACTGGGATGGAACTTGGCATTGTTCTTTTTGTCATGTTCCGGATTTTTTTCCTGTTTCGTCTCCCACCCTGCTCCCCGCTTTCTTGGTTCTTCGAGTTTTGGTCTGGCGGAGGCGGAACCGAATTGGAACTTGGCATTGTTCCTTTTGTCTTGTTCCGGGTTTGGCTCTGGGTCTGGCTCCAGCTCCGACTCGAGCAGTCTGTTGCTCTTCGCTTGGTTCTGGTGGAGGCGGAACTAGTTTTGGAAGTTGGCAATGTCTATTTGCCATGTTCCTGTTTCTGTTCCTATTCCGACTCCGGGTCCGACTCCTGCTTTTGTGATCTAGTTCCTCTGGATGTTTGGATTCTCCTCGGGGAGTTTTCCTCCGATTTTTCCATGTTCTAGATTGTTGTTTCCTGCAGTTGGCGGAGGTGGAATCGGAACTAGTTTGGTTCCTGATCTTGGACTTTTGGTAAAGTCCTGTTTCTGTTCCTGTTCTGACTCAGACTCTGACTCTGATCTTTTGTGCTCTCATCTTGGGTTGACCCTGGGTTGACTTTACCCGATCAGTCCTGTTTTCGATGTGTTCCTCTTTGCCACGGGCGGATGCGAAACCGAATTGGTTCTTGAACCTATAATTTTGGTGGAGTCATGTTTCGACTCCAGTTCCATCTCTGACTCTGACTCTGGCAGTGTGCTTTTTCGATGGAGTCATGTTTCGACTCTTGTTCCGACTCCGGCTCCGGCAATGTTAGGTATGGCATTGAATGCCTGGGCAGCTCATTACAGGGAGATCTATCAGATCCGACCAGATGCGTGATTTGCGGATGGTCTTCTTTTCCCTTATTGAGTCGGTTACATATTGGATGAGAGATGTATTATTGAAAGAGGGCTTGCAAGGACTTTGACGAGTCTGCAAGAGTCGTGGGTTGTAGAGCAAGTGCGAGATGTGCGAGTTGAATGCGCGACCATGAGACTGCGAGCAGGATGCGCGGGCATGTGAATGCATGTGCATGGGGCTGCAAGTATAATGCATGATGCATGATGCGAGATTGCAGTAGTTGAACTTGTAGGTTGGAGAGCCGAAGGTGTGAAGAGATTTGTAGAGAGATGGAGAGGGTGTTCGAGCAATTTGCTTAGGCAATGTAACTGTGAACACTCTATCTCTCGGATCTGGGCATGGGAAGCTTTGGAGGTCGAATGACTGGGCTAGCCATGAGGCTGGCTGTGACAGTCATCTAAGGAGCTGAAAGGAATCTTGCGGGTACCTATTACTTCTCCAGTAGAACAAGATGTAACTCCTGTATTGGCTTTGAGCCTGATATTGTATTGTAACTGGTTTTGTTGCTGAATAATACAATGGCTTGAAATTTTGGTGTGGGGTTTTTTACCTGAAAGGGTTTTCCCCACGTATATCTTTGTGTCTTCCTTTCTTGTCTTTCATGGTTTCTGGTTATGTTGAATCTATATCTTGTTGCATTCATTTCTCTCAGAGGATCAATGGGGGATCAACTGTGCTTGTTTCCGCTTTATAGCATAGTTGGTTGTGTCTTTGTTGTGATTTTGAATTGAAATCACTAAGTCACTACTGTCTTAGATGCAAATCTTGATAACAGACCGAATCCGTATCCCCAACAAGTGGTATCAGAGTTGGTAGCTTGTTGCTCGTGATACCAACAAGTGGTATAAGAGCATGTTTAAGGGAGGTCGTGGCTTGATGATACCAACAAGTGGTATCAGAGCCTTCTCCTGGTTGCTGAAGT
Organism: Sequoiadendron giganteum; assembly: GCA_007115665.2. Taxonomy (NCBI): domain Eukaryota; kingdom Viridiplantae; phylum Streptophyta; class Pinopsida; order Cupressales; family Cupressaceae; genus Sequoiadendron; species Sequoiadendron giganteum. Next base: position 66,130,309 of record CM021100.1, on the reverse strand, counting down.
TATGGGTTTTCTCCTGTTGTGATTTCTTAGCTTGGCAAACTTGAGGAAGTCTAGAGAAATCGGTTGGTGATTGGTCCTTCGGTGAGTGGAAGTGTGTGCTTCATTGATTCAACATACAGTTTGAAAGGCGCTGGGAAAGTATGGAGTGGGTCATGTTGTGGCAACATGATCTGGAGCTCCTGACTGGTAACATTGTTCCTGATGCAAAGGGCATGAGATGTGTCCATGGTTGTGTTGCAGCAAAGCATGGTGTTCATACTAGGTGTCTATGTGAGAGGCTCCTTGGTGGTATGGACTAGCTTGTGTTGTTGTTCAGCTATGGATTGTTGTGCTTGTGCTGGGTGTTTCTGACTTAGCACTGAAGGCATTTTCTCTGGTGTTCTGATTGCATGGAGGCTATGAGGTGACCTTGGTGGTCTGCAACTTCTGGATAGCTTGGCTCTTCCTTGTGCTTGTGCATGACTGTGGCATTGGAACTGGTCTGAAATGGACCTATTGTTCCTATGTGCCTTTTTCTTGCACTTGCATGGTTCAGATTCATGTCTTTGGCTCTGAAGGTTTTGTGTAGATTTTCCTAAAAATTCTACAGCGCATTCTCTTGTTCTTTCATTGTTCTGGTTTACTGTGATGGTTGTGGTAGACTCCTGAGTTGTCCAGATGAGCAGTGAATATGGAGGTGCGTGGGTGTTTTGGAAACACTATCATTTTTTGCAAGTTTTGCACGGTCAAGGAAAACTTGTGTTTTGTGGAACTGCTGGTTGTTATTTTTCTAGATCCTAGTTTCTGGGGTGTGACTAGATGAGATAGCTGCAGTTCGACTGGTTTTGAGGAGTGGTTTCTTCTCTGCATGGGAGTGTTGGTATGTTTCTCTTTCAATATTCTTGTGGTATGCTTTGATGGTTTTCTAGACTTTGGTGCTTGGGTTGTGGATGTAACTGGCAAATCAGATCTGTTGTTGATCTGGTGTTTGAGTCATGATTGTCTGCTTTGGCTGTTCTCTTTGATTATCTCAGTTTTGCAATTTTCAGTGCAATGATAGATTTTCAGGTTTACTTTCGGTTGCATCCACGGGTTGTGCAATATTGTAGGTTGTCCTTACCTACATGCTTGTTGTGAGACAACTCGGAAGTGGACTGTCTATATCCACGAGGGTGTAACCATGTTATGCAGATCTATTAGCTGACCTTGTCTGTGGTCACTTGTGCATTGGTGTGGCTATTTTTGAGATGAGAGGAGGAATGGTGTTTGAGTACCTGAATAGTCAGTAATGGGTACCTAAAGCATGTGGATCACGATGTCATGGAAAGCTGGGTACACTGGCTTAGTGTAAGCTTTTGACAGTGATGGTGTGGTCAGTCATGGTGCTTGGAAAGCTCAGTGTCACGTTTCAGTGGGAGCTTTAGTAATGACTGGTGTCTTCTTTGGTGTTGCAGATTTTGCATCTGCATGTTCACTATTTGAAGATGTGCAACACTTTGGAGCCATGAAGGACCTTGGTAGTCTTTGGTTGAGTTGTCGGTGGTGCTTGACAGGTGATGTTGGTTTAGAGTTGTTTGCTTTATGTCATGGTATACTCTTGCTTGTGCATTAGAGTTTTGGCATGTTGTTTTTCTCTTGAAGACCATGGATAGTTCACTTGAAGCATGGTATCTCCCTTAGAGATGTGTAGATCATGGTGTCATGATAAGTTCCTGTTCTAGGTTATGGAACTTTGACAGTGGTCTGGGGGTTCTCTTTACTTTGATTACATTGGTCATATGCTGGAGGACTTCTGGTTATTGCAGTGCTACAGTTTGGAGTTAGCATGAGATGACAGATGTTGATACTCATGGATGCATCGAGAATAAAGGTGAGGCTTGAATTCTTAAGTGAATGTTGTTGTTACAACTAGAAGTCCGAGAAGCCTACACTTCGGTTGAATGTAAATTCAACAAAGATCTTGAAGGAGAATGCTCTTAGGTTAGCCATGGTGGCTTGTATATCTTGGATGAGCATGTTTCTTTCTCTTCTTGATCTGCTCGGCAGTGGTGTCATTGTGAAAGGTATTTACCCATTATACTTTTCAAGTACTTTATGTTTTATCTTTCATGTTATCAATCTTGAGTTGGTTTAGATTCTGGAGGATTCATAATGAAAGGCTGGAAAACATAGTCTATCTCCTTGTGCTTTTGAGGACTGAAAGGAGATGGTTATATGTGTAGGTCTGATCTTCTTTGAAGAGCTTACATCCATGTTTTGTTGGATGTTGTCAAGGCTTTTCCCTTTGGCATGTAAAGAAGATCATTCTTGTCACAGCTGGCATTTAGAAGTGTTTGTAGAAGGACATGTTTCTTGTTGATTTGTTGTTTCTCTCTTATCTGGTCTTGTTCTTCCTGATTGCTCTTGTGATTTTAGATGTGAGTTGCCTTTGTGGTACCGGGTTGGTCACTGTTTGTGGTCATGTGTTGTCACCTGGGTGATGACACGAAGGTGCCTGTGCTTCTTTCTTCAGTTAGCTTTGGAGGTGTTTGGAAGAACTATGGAAGATAGTTGAGACAAATTTTTCTTGTAGTAGGTGGTTGCAGATGTTGCAGATCAGTATGGATGTTCCTTGGAACTACATGGTTACATTTCTTTATGCTAGGTTTGGTGGACTTGGTATGCTTGGATCATTTGTGATGGTGCTCTATTTGCACTCATCTGGACAGTGCCCTTGTAGTGGGAGTACTTGGATGTGTTTGGTCTATGACTGGTTGGCATAGGGTGCTTGTTTGCTGCTGAGGTGGGTGGGTTTTCTTTTGATGGAATGAGTTCACTTTTAGGTCATACCTTTAAGGCATGGGTGGTTGGATGTTTCAGCATGAGCTGTGGGTGCTAGTTTTTAGTCACGTGGGTTTGATCAGTTGGATGAGGGCAGTCTATGCTTGGTTGCCTTTCTAGCTGGTCAATTTTTCTTGTTCTGGAGTTTGGTTGGAGTGGTGCTTTGCTAGTTTTTTGCCTTTGCCGTCTAGAGGATCTTTTGCTTACATTCTTGAGACTGTTGCTGTTTCACTTTGGTGTGTTCCTGTGTTTGGAGCTGTTGCTTAAGGTGGTGGACATCTTTCTGATGTTGCTGCAGTGGTCTTGATTGGAGTGTGAGAGCATGTGTTGGTCCTTCTTCGGGCTGGTTTAGAGGATGTCTGAAAGTCTTCGGCAAGTGGGAGATTGTTGGGAACTATTCCTCAACTTTCTGGTGACCCCCTTTGAAGACTTAGAAAAATTCTCTTGTTTCCTTGGCAAAGTCTTTTGTTCTGGTGGAGGCGGAACCAAGATGGAACTTGGCATTGTTCTTTTTGTCATGTTCCGGGTTTTGTTCCTGTTCCGTCTCCCACTCCGCTCCCCGCTTTCTTGGTTTTTCGAGTTTTGGTCTGGCGGAGGCGGAACCGGATTGGAACTTGGTATTGTTCCTTTTGTCTTGTTCTCAGTTTGGCTCTGGGTCCGACTCCGGCTCCGGCTCCGGCAATCTGTTGCTCTTCGCTTGGTTCTATCAGAGGTGGAACTAGTTTTGGAAGTTGGCAATGTCTGTTTGCCATGTTCCTGTTTCTATTCCTGTTCCGACTCCGGGTCCGACTCCTGCTTTTGTGATCTAGTTCCTCTAGATGTTTGGATTCTCCTCGGGGAGTTTTCCTCCGCTTTGTCCATGTTCTGGATTGTTGTCTCCTGCAGTTGGCGGAGGTGGAACCGGAACTGGTTTGGTTCCTGATCTTGGACTTTTGGTAAAGTCTTGTTTCTATTCCTGTTCTGATTCTGACTCCGACTCTGATCTTTTGTGCTCTCGTCTTGGGTTGACCCCGGGTTGACTTTACTCGGTCAATCCTGTTTCTGATGTGTTCCTCTTTGCCGTGGGCGGACGCGGAACCGAATTGGTTCCTGAACCTATAATTTCGGTGGAGTCATGTTTCGACTCCAGTTCCGTCTCCGACTCCGACTCCGGTAGTGTGCTTTTTCGGTGGAGTCATGTTTCAACTCCTGTTCCGACTCATGCTCTGATAGTGTTAGGTATGGCATTGAATGCCTAGGCGGCTCGTTGCAAGGAGATCTGTCAGATCTGACCAGATGCATGATTTTTGGATGGTCTTCTTTTCCCTTGTTGAGTCGGTTACATATTGGATGAGAGATGTATTATTGAAAGAGGGCTTGCAAGGAGTTCGACGAGTCTGCAAGAGTCGTGGGTTGCAGAGCAAGTGCGAGATGTGTGAGCTAAATGCGCGACCATGAGACTACGAGCAGGATGCGTGAGCATGTGAATGCATGTGCATAGGGCTTGCAAGGAGTTCGACGAGTCTATAAGAGTCGTGGGTTGTAGAGCAAGTGCGAGATGTGCGAGCTGAATGCGCGACCATGAGACTGCGAGTAGGATGCGTGGGCATGTGAATGCGTGTGCATGGGGCTGCAAGTATAATGCATGATGCATGATGCGAGATTGCAGCAATTGGACTTGCAGGTTGGAGAGCTGAAGGTGTGAAGAGATTTGTAGAGAGATGGAGAGGGTGTTCAAGCAGTTTGCTTAGGCAATGTAACTGTGAACACTCTATCTCTCAGATCTGGGCATGGGAAGCTTTGGAGGTCGAATGACTAGGCTAGCCATGAGGCTGGCTGTGACAGTCATCTAAGGAGCTGAAAGGAATCTTGCGGGTACCTATTACTTCTCCAGTAGAACAAGATGTAACTCCTGTATTGGCTTTGAGCCTGATATTGTATTGTAACTAGTTTTGTTGTTGAATAATACAATGGCTCAAAATTTTGGAGTGTGGGGTTTTTTACCTGAAAGGGTTTTCCCCACGTATATCTTTGTGTCTTCCTTTCTTGTCTTTCATGGTTTCTGGTTATGTTGAATCTGTTTCTTGTTGCATTCATTTCTCTCAGAGGATCAATGGGGGATCAATTGTGCTTGTTTCTGCTTTATAGCATAGTTGGTTGTGTCTTTGTTGTGATTTTGAATTGAAATCACTAAGTCACTACTGTCTTAGATGCAAATCTTGATGACAGACCGAATCCGTATCCCCAACAATATCATCATCAGGTTTGGATTCTAGGTATATGTTTTCCAAGTCGCCATATTGATTTGATAAAGTGCCTTCCTTCATGATCTCTTTGATAACTTCTTTCGTGGTAGTCAACTGCATAAACCTATTCATCTCAGGGCATTTGGTACCATCATGATCGAATGTGAGGTGGAAAAAACACATACTCTTTTTATTGTCTCCAGAAGGGGCCTCAATCACCAACCTCTATTGAGTCGGAGGCAAGGAAGGTGTTTTACTTCCTGGTTGAAAATTTGCTTGATAACGTTGATTCCATTTTGGTAGTTTTCTTTTGAGATAAATGATATCATTAGCCAATCTTTAAATTATAGGATCCAAGGATGTGGTCAAGAGCACCTTGTTTGTATGTAATTGTCTTTTCCATTTCCCAACCGATATAAAATCATCTTCTAACTCAATAGCAAGTTCTTTTGTAGCCTCAAGAGTGTTTTTTTGTTGCCTCTTCAAGAGAAGGCCAATATTTGGATGTTGCACATTAATGAAGAAACATTTCTGCATTTCCTCGAAAGGCCTTTTGGTGGCATCAATTCGGGTCACCAATCTATTAAATTTAGCTACAAAATCATGTGCATAGATTCACTTGCCTCCTTCTTCATCTGAGTAACTTGTGCTTATTAGAGTCAGGTCATCATTTGCGCTCTTGAATTTGGCTTCAAATTTGATGTGGATTGTCACCCAATTAGTAATACACCTGTGAGGCAATTGATAAAACCATTGAGCTGCTGCATTATCCAAGGATTCCACGAAGAGCCTAACTACCACATCTTCATAGATTGTACTATGAGCACACACCACATGCAGCAAAAAAGCATCAATATGTTCCTTGGGTGAAATCTTTCCATCGCCTCAAAATTTGGGCAAATTCTTATGGGAACCTTTGGGCAAATCATGTAAATTATTTCTTAATTGTAAAGGACCAATAGCAACACCCCATGGGATAGGTGGTTGTTGTTGCTAGTGAGCCATATTAGCAAAAAGACTAATTACTACCGAAAGGATTGTCCGATGTAAGATTAAGGCTTGGGGAGTAGAATGATTTGAGGGATTTTTGGTCAGAGAGGCAGGCCTACTTCTAGCCCCAACCCTATGCCTAGAGGGGATAATATAAGAAAAATGACTTTTTTGCAGGGCTTCAAAAATAGCATCAAAAATACCCCTACTTCTTTCCCCTCTAGTAAATCTCTAGGAATCTAGGATTAATTTGGATTGCTTTTAAACTAAACCCAAATAAGGCAACCTAGAATATTTAACTTGTTTGTTCCCCAGCGGAGTCACCAAAAATCCATTGGCTAATAGATTGGGCACCTTGAGATGATAGAATTGTATGCCCAGAAAAGTGTCAAATGAACCAACGACTCTGAATATTTACCCTTTAGGAAGAGAAAATATCCTCTGAATTTTCTCGAGGCACAACTCCCTCTCAAGATTTTCAATGAATTGAAAGAACACAAAATGAACACAATGTTTTCTTTTAACCAGAAAGTAGAAAGGCTAAACCCAATATTAGGAAAAATCTTGATATCAGATGCGAGATACAGATAATAGAATACTGGCACAAAGACCAGTTCAATCTTGAAAATCAACAAGAATTAGAATGGTACACTCAAATATTATTTGAAAAATAAAATCTATCATGAATAAAATTGCATAACTCACACAAAGGTAAAGTGTAGCATTAAGATACTCCTAAACACAAAGATTTAAGAACATCAAATTATCTTCACAATCTAAATGCACAAAGACAAATAGTGATTTCATTCATAGGAAATAACAACAAAGTCTATATAATATTGAGCTTTCAAAAAGCATCTAGAGGCTTATAGTTTGAAAATAGATACATATATATAAGTGGGTAGGTAACTACTTCTTTCTTGCCCCCAAAATAATTAAAACTGAAAAAGTCTAGAATAAAACAAGTGCATAGTTAGGGTGGTGTCGCTTCATTTCTTGCCTCTAGAAATGCCACAAGTCTCTTCTGTAAGGCTCATAAATCCTTCATGGTATGCAATAGCTCTTTATGCCGAGGAATGGTCAGATTAGTCATTCGTATATCTTCCAGGCTAGATGGCTATCTTTGATTGCTTCAATGTGCTTTCCACAGGTCTTCATGAGATCAATTGCTTGAGATGAAACCAAATGTAATTTGCTAAATCTTTTCAAATTCTCAGCATTAATGGAATGAGAGTCAAGTATTCCTTTAACTAATTTCTGGAAATTGTTTACCAAATCTTTGATGTTTGTATCTTCTTTGATTTCTCCTTTGTCTTGTTGCAACCCCAAAGCAACTAAGGTGCCTTGTGCTTCCTCTGAGAACAATGCATTCAACCAAGATTTCTTGAAGCTTTTGTGAACCTTATCGAATGATAAATATAAGGCAACGAGAGTCTGCAGTGTTGGGTATGATTTGCTCTGCCACGAGCTTCTCCATGTCCTTGTTCATCATTGCCTTTAATTCAATCTGACAATTTTTCCACATCTTCTCTTCCTTTTCATCAACAAAAATCTCCTCTCCAAGGGTAGACTTCAAGGCATTTACTTCTTCCAAATACTTTACAGACTTAGCAATAAAAAATTTTCCCTTCCTAATTAAGCATTCATTCCATTCTTCTACAGCCTTACCTAGGGTTTGGTAGTTTTTCATCTTGTTCATAGATTCTTCCCCAATCATATCAAGAGGATCTGAAGAAGAGTCATCCTAGGAAATCAGTCAAGGGGGAAGATCAAAGACAGATCTTAGGAATTTAGTCAAAGTTCGAACTTGGGCCTTCGATTGATCTTTGCTCTCCTTATCCTTCTTTGATTGTTCTACCATCTTCACTACAAAAACTTGAAAATTTTGAACATCCACATCTCTTGTAGGAGGCCCAAGATCAATCCTGTTAACATCAAAATCACTTGCAGTCGCCTGGGCAATCTCCTTTTGTGCTGAAGGGTGTGCAATTTCCAAGTGTAGGTTCCCTAATTCAACATCATCTAACAACCATGCAATAGTCTTCAATTTATTTGGTTTCAAAGTTGAGGTCCTTTGTAGTAATTGACCTAGCATATCCTATTTTGGTAAGTTGAGTCGTACAACCTTTCCTTTCTTGGATAGGGTTTCTTCCAACCAAATCGATTTAGCAGGTGTATTAGTTGCCTTAGAGCTTGAAGATTCAAATAATGTCCTAGATATAGGAGGAGTGTTTACTAGTGTTTTCTCTTATGTGGTTGGAGCAATCTTTGACTTCTATGGCATCTCCATCCCTCTAATAGGTGGTAGTTGCCCCACGACTTTCAGGCAAATATAATACAGCACATCATCAGAAATTTAATAATTTGTACTCAATTTATAAATAAATTTGATCAAAATCTCAACGGTAAACTAACAAATATAAAATAATAAAATGTACAACATTCAACTATAAACCATTCTTCAATTAAAAGTTTGATATAAAACATCAAATAAATCAGGGATTAACATGGAATGCAGAAAAGATCTAGTGCACAAAAGTTTACATTCTTTTTGAAAGAGTTGAGATTTGTAGATTTACTAGAGTTGATAGACAGATAACCTTTATTCATTGCAAATTCTACCATTTATTGAATGCAAGTAAGTCACAGCAAAAAAAATTATACACATTTACAAGTCAAAGATAAAGAAGTGCAAACCACTAGCATTCTTTAGCTCATATTGCAACCATATTTAGTTAAATTCAAAATAGTACATGAAATAGCAGTGCATGCCAAACACACATGACAAGAACTAATCAATAAAAGTGAAGACTTGTTGAAGTGAGATGTCATATGACATATATCCCAAACTGTTCTTTGGGGTGCTCAATAAATACCATTGTTAAAGAGAAAACAACATACACTAATTAAATCTACAAATTTAATACTTTAAACTATTCTAAAGTCTACCAAGAGTTTCTCTATGTAAATGAAATGAGGGTGGAAATCAGATTTACTTATCTAAAATTTCTACACAAATTATGACTTTCTCCTAATGAAATCGATGGAGTGAAATCAACAGAGTTGAGTTAAGACAACCTTCAAACTCCCTCTTCCCGCCTTGGCCTTCCTTTTCCTTATCGCACTCTATCAATCTATGCCACGTTTCCAGCTTTGATGGTCTTTCACAATGGTTACCTCCATTTTAATAGGATCCCACTGGCAACTTTTTCTTTCTTTTCAAGAAATGAAAATTGTGATTTTTCTGTTTACCAAAATAAGATCTTCATGGTGCAAAACATTAACACCTGATCTTGCCACTGTCCTTTTTTTTCTTTAGATTTTTTTTTGATCCAGCTCAATAAATAATTAAACTTAAGACATGCCTTGTACTGGGAAACTCTTTGACTCAATCAATGTCCATAACCTGTTCAAGAGCTCTCATTGTCGGACAGGTAGGAAGAATGCCAAAAGGTTGTGGAGTCTTTCTTTGTACTTGCCAATCACTTTTTATCTAAAGCTTCCAAGTCTTGTCTGTAAATACAAAATGAGAAGATAAAGGAAATAAAACAGAAGTAAAACACACACAGCAAAACAGCATAACACGAGTTTTAACGTGGTTCACCATAAATGGCTACATCCATCAGGAAAGTGGAGAACTATTGTATTATTAGTTATATTGATACTTGGTCTGTACTCATGTATTTATACAAAGCTCTTCGGATACGAAGAGATGGGAGAATAGCAACAATCATGTGACTGTTGGGCTTCACATCTCAACAATCTCCCCCATGAAGTCCAACCGGCACAACCATGCACTGTGTCATCCCTGCATTTCCAATCTTATCTTCACAGCACAGTCAGGCTGGAATTTTTCAACTTTGTCAAATATTGTTCACGAACACAGCGGATTAACCTTCTCCAGATTCTGTCGGACTCAATAAAATCTAATAACCGAACACCTTCTCTTACTAATTTCTCAAGCACAAACCTGCTCATTAAAACTTGCTCAGGATTGAATTTTGTGCTTTCCACACCCTGCCAATAAACAGGGTCAATGTTTTGCGATCCACACCATTTAGGATTGCATTGTGCAACGGCAGGGGCTTCCAAATGCCACCAAATCATAAACACAATACCAACCTCCAACCTATCAAGCTTAAGATGGAGAATGGTTTCCTTCCCTTGTCCAACAACTGTTAGATCAATCACAGGTATCTGCAACCATGGCGTCTCAGTTCTACCAGCGGCTCTATCGATGAGTTCCATCGTAGTGACATGTGCCTGTTCCTGCCGTTGAGATAATCGTTCCTTCTCAACACCAACATGTTCCATGTCCGCACCATCTTCCTTTGCCTTGTGTGCAAGCATGAGGCCAGGAATCATATCACCGATGGCATAAATTCTAGGAACAATGTATCTCCAAACACCCTCGGTGTCCATCTTTGGACACAAGAATTTAACCTTTCCAAGAATGCAATCAGACATGTCTGCAATGCTCCCTTCTTTGCCGCCGAGGGGAATAGTCGATACATTGATCCCCTTCACAAATGACTCCCTTATTTCCTTGTCCAAATTCTCTGACGCTTCTCCCTTCACAGTCATGTTCGCCACATCTAGGGAAATGCTTTCCAGCGACTTTCCCAATGCCATCATTTGCTCTATCACACTTGGTGGGAAACCATGAGCAAATACCATTTTCTCGGGATCAGATTTTGGACGCTTCCTGAAATCAAATTTGGGAGGCTTCACTTCTTCACTCGCTTTGGTCGACTTTGGCTCTTCAGTTTCAACAGCAGTGGTGGGCACCACAAGAACATGGGGAATCTCTGATTCAAGTGAAAATTTTGTTTCTTCCCAAACAGATACCTCCTCTGCAATAGTTGTTAGGGAATTCACAATCTTCATTTCTTCCTTGGTGAATAGAGGGACACTACTCAGATTATCCTTAACTTGTGACGGAAGTTCAGATTTATGTTCTGTAACCAGCAGCGTATGAATAGTGGTGACAAAAACATTCCCAGGAGGCAGCGCAATACCCTTCTCAATAGTTTCAATTGCACATTTACCCTGCTCTCTCACCTGGGTAATTAAATTATGCTTGTTTATGGGATGGACCCTGAACAGAGCATCAGGTGACGGCCTCTCAACGGCCCCATAAAAACCACCAATTTCACTCCTGTGGCTCGCAATCGCCACTAGCTGCTCGCACATACCCGTCACGCACTCCTGCCATGCACTGTCCTGGTCAACCAACACTACGTTGTGCTCACTGCCCTCTACAACGTCCATCTTCTCGCATAGGGTACACGAATTCACAAGCCTTTCATCTTCTTCTACAGCGGACTTCTCGTCTCTCACAAACTTTCGCTTCCCTTGCAAAACATCTTCTACCCTCGTGTTCTCTCCAGAATCAGGAACACAAAACAAACGATGGTGATCCCACACCTCCACTTGGGCATCTCGAGGTATTTGCACAGGGACAATAAGCTTGAGACCCGTCCCATGAGGCCATCTCTTTTGGTCATGGGTGTCCTCGCCGTCTGCAAAAGTTTGGCCAATATATGCCACAGCTGCATCAAGAGTGGGAAAATAAATTAACCTAGCATCCTCATCTTTTTCAATTGAATCCTCCTTTTTTTTCCAGCCATCCCACCAGTGTACATGACGTTTCTTTACAACTTTCACATACACATCACTCTCTGCTGAAACTAAATTGCTAAGAAATTCTTCAATAACAAACTGAGCCTCATCATCTTCTTCCATCTCTGCTCAACCTCACCAAGCTCTGATACCAATTGTAAATACAAAACGAGCAAATAAAGGAAATAAAATAGAAGTAAAACACACACAACAAAACAACATAACACGATTTTTAACCTGGTTCACCATAAATGGCTACATCCACCAAGAAAGCAGAGAATGATTGTATTATTAGTTATATTGATACATGGTCTGTACTCATGTATTTATACAAAGCTCTTCGGATATGAAAAGACGGGAGAATAGCAACAGTCATGTGATTGTTGGGCTTCACATCTCAACATTGTCAACAAATCCATTTTGTGCATAACTGACAAATATTGCAGTCCGTCAGACCACATTTCTAGAGGCATTTCTTTCCAAATCCTAAAATCTTATTCCAAATCTAGTTGCAATCATGGAATTCCATGAGACCACGTTCCTTTGAGGGACTTCGATCCCTACACAACTCTCATAATTCCATGCTTCCACATTGTCTCTTAGCTCTCGTCCCTTCCTTTTCCTCCTCTCTGTGTGCCATCTGCAAATCGATTGGGGGCCTTCATTCAATCTCTTTTATCTTCCTTGTTGTGTGCCCCCAACAAGATGATTGGCTCCAAGAAATTTTAAAAAATCCCTCAGAAAACCAATGCAATTTCTTTATTTCCATTCTACATCATCCCCCTCCCACTCAACAATCTCGAGATTGCCAGAAAACCCACCACCCAGGTTGCCATTATTGTTTTCTTCCCCAAAGTCCCACAACCTACTTTTGAGAGTTTAATTCCCCTGACATGTTCTGACATAAATAATAATTCCATTTGAATTCATCTAGGGAGATATTATGGGCAAACAGTTCAGCTATAATGTGTCTCGAGAAATACACTAGGCTGGCGATAGGGATGGTTGGTATCACAATGAATCAAAAACTCATTGAACCACGTTATTATGATCAGTGTTCATTTACCATACCCATTCAAAGTATTTAACTTTTAGCATTTATTCTTCCTTATGTTATCACGCCATCGACTAGAATATCTTGCTGACTTAATGTGGTGGAAAAGAATGCAGTAAATATGGTACATAGCTCCATAATGATGCGCTTATCTTTGCTGATTCGTTGTTGGAAATCCAAGTCAATATAGCCAGACAAGCAACAACTGCAGTCTCTTCCATTAATTCCTCTAATCATTTAGTTGTACCAGCTTTGAATTCTAGTAACATGTCTCAATATTTCCCATTTACTTATGGATGATATGTTTTAATTTTATTATCGGTGATAGTGAAATTACATAATACTCTGTGATTCTTATGATTTTATAGTGATTTTCTTAATCACTGGTGATGCTAATGGAATAATCAAAATTCTGAAATAATGTTTTCAAATAAGAATTTTGGTATTATTTTATCATAAATATTAATTAGATCAATATATTCTATTATTTATTTTTAAATGATGTTATATATAATATTATTTTTTATTGGTATTTTATTTTGTGGGTTTGGTTTCCCAATCCTTTAGCACACATCGTACTTCTTTGCATATTTGTTTGTATATTAAGCAGCTTGGTTACAATAAGATTACTAGTAATGTCTTCTTTCCTATACCATCTTTAAAAGTATATATATACTTAATATTCATTCATGATCTTTTTCGAAATGTTCTCTTTCATGTTCCAAGAAACTCTCCCTATTAACTCATCCATTCTAAATATATACAATCTTCCCCGAATAAATGTGTAAGAAAACACTTGAATTGTTTATGTAGTATTTATAGTTTAAGTATATTAAGATAAATAAAGACAAAATGATACATCTACATTTACCTTGCAAATTCCATATATTTTATATATAAACATGTTTATTACAAGAAGTCATTATGCCACCTTCAAATATTTTAAGAATACTAAGTGTTGGACATAGCATTATGAATCAACTAAGTTTATAAGATTATGGGGGTCTCTCCACTCCATTATTGTTCCAATAGTCATATTACTAAGTATTCATAGCATCCTATTAGCACTCCCATTCATGCACCATATTTATAGTCATCCTATTAAATGTTATGGATAGCAAGCTAGGCAGTCTTATATCCGCCCTGCTCTCCCCCCTCCACTCTCCCCTTTGTATAGACTTCCTCTTGGAAGTCCTTAGGGATTGAGAACTTAATCTTATTATCAACACACATGAAACTTATTAACATTCTAATTGTATACACCTAAAAATGGTCACATTATAATAAGTCTGGTAATTAATTAAATACAAGTTATTTAATTAATCTCTAATTCAATCTACATATAAATGAATTTAAATAATTTATTTATATTGTTCATTTTTTATTTTTTCTATTCTAATTAAATAAATAAGTTTATTTAATTATTATCACTTTTCCATTTCTTCTTAATTAATTAAATAAGTTTCACAATTTATTTAATTTAATTATCACATTGTTTTATTCTAAATAAAGTAAATATTCTTTTTTTTCCAAATCATAAAATCATCTTTAAATCTTCTAAAAAGTCATCTCACATTTAATTAAATATTTTAATATTTAATTAGAAACTTTTTATCCATATTCCACACATAATTAAATATTTTTCAATATTTAATTAGAAGATTCCAAATCCACATGTCACATCAAATTAAATAATTTTATTATTTAATTGTTGAATTATATTCAACCACCAAAACTAACTCATAACTAAAAATGGCAAATGGAAAGTTGCCTTCATTTTTGAGTGAAGGTTTTGTGGGAAGGAAAAATCTTCCTTCTTTTTCTCTAGCTTCCATCTTTCCCTCCAACTTCTCTATCTCTCACCATTCATCTTACCAGACTGAATCTCAACCATTTCAAAAAATTATAAATAAAACCTCTTGGCTCTTTGAAAATCTTGGATCTGTTTTACATAGTGTGAACATTATAGTTTAATAATCAAGCATTTAGCATCTTAATATCTTAGATTTCATAATCATAGCACAAAATCTTAGTTTTTATCATCTTAGCATAAATAATCATGGTAGAATAGCTTGCATAATTTGTTCTTAGTTTCATTATCTCACATCATTTAGCATAAAAATGTATTTTGTATATCATCTCATTCTCTAGGTTGTCATTTTGTGGAGCTTTTGCTTACACAATCTGAGAACAAGTAGCTTAAAATGAATCCTTAGAGATAGAGGACAATGGGATGGTTTTGAAGAATCTGTTGGATTTGAAGTTTTTTTAATTTTAAATTAGATTCTTTGATATAATATTTTATTGGTGTGTTGTTTCACTTATTTGTTGTTTCCACATATTCACACACACTAATTATTCTTCCTAGTTGATGATGGAGCAAGAAATTAAAATAACAATACATGTTAGAGACATCCCTCCCATAAATAAGAAATCCCAATACTTAGAAAATTTATCCAGTATACTTTCATTACAACAAATGTTAGCATAAATTTGTTCATACCTATAATGTGAAGGAAGGGACCTATAGGAAAACTCTGCCCATTTCGATGGCCATTTTGTTGTCTCAAGTGAAAATGTGTGAATATTTACTACGTACAATTGCTGAAGCATTCTACAGGTTGGTGTTTACCAATAAAATTTTATATAATATAAAAATCCTTACCAGGTAATATATGGCATTTTTCATAATATAAAGGAATTTGTATTTTCATTGTTGTCATATAATAATAATACTAAAAATATTGACTCATGCTTTTTCTCCTTAACCAAGTAATTATATTTATATTTAAATTAGATAATATATAAATAATATAATAATATAATATATAGATTTATAACATATAAATATTTTTAAATATTTATATTATGTATTATATATTATATATTATATATTATATATTAATACATATTATTTATTATCTTTATAATAATATAATTATATATTATATTGTCAAAAAAAATTGTCAATGACATTTTCACACTTGTTTGGGCCCTCATAAAAATTAAGCTTAATGATGCCTTGACTTAGTGTTGTAATGTGTTAAGTTAACACACTCACATCAGGTATTGGGCCCTTATAAACTAAATAACCCTAGGTAATCCTACCTTATTTTAGGTGTTGTAAAGTGTTGTAACATACTTTCACACTTTTCTAAGGTTGTCATTGATAATTGGGCTTCTTTATGCTTTAATTGGCCCTATTTTGCATCCACAAGCCTCATTTAATGCATCTTTTCGAGGATGATCCTGGCATAAATCAAAATCCAATCATAATTCAGATGTTTTTAGGTTGTGTAGCCCAGATTTGGTGGTCTAGGACTCATAAACCACCCTGGGTTTTGGGTCCCAATTTGGATTTCACACCTTTATAAGCAATTTTTGAAAATGGTCCCATAATTTATGCTTAATGGGACTCATACGCCACCTTGGGTGTATGACTCCCATGTGGCCCAAAATTAAAATTAATTCAAATTCTTGATGAGATTTTATCCTCCTAGATATGATGTTAGCTTGTAGTGTTGTAATTTTGAGAATTTTTGCATAATTAAATATAAATACAAGTTTATTTTACTCATTTTGATCCTAGCAAGTTGAATGAGAATCCTTATAGAAAAATTGAGTTCATAAGAGCATTCAAGTGTTTACAAGAGTCTTCAAGGGTAGATTATCAAGTGTTTTAGAGCATTATTAAAGTATTAAGCATCATGTCAAAGTCATCATACATCATGTTTATTTTTGAGCTAACAATTGTGATATAGGATTTCATGATTCAAGCTAGTATTCAAGTCAAGATCTATCCTACTCAAGAAAGAGTCAAGATCTACATCCGTTGGAACCACTTCATACATGTTTGCAACACTTTATTGCTAGATTTTAGTGAGTTGCAACATCTTATTTTGTTCATTCATCATTCTCCATTCTCATTTCATTTCATTCCAAGATTTGATTACCAAAACGAGGTTTGACCAAGGCAAACCCTTTTCTACTAACCAAACAAAATTTTCCCCTCTCTTTAGTGTATGATTTGAAGGTTTAAGTTGAAGACACATTGAAGAGAAAGTTTGGAGAAATTTCTCAAAGTGTTCAAAGTTGTCAAATGTTTCATCTTACATTGAAGATCTTTGGAAGACTTCTATAGGTTGTAAATCATGGTTTTCGATCTGGAAATCAATTAGAAAGGATAGAGTAGATTCAAACTTTGAAGCTTCAAAAAACCCTAACTAGACTAATATGCCAGTTCTAGCGTATGAGTCCCAATTTAGGTCATTTTCCATGTTTTTGCAGTTTCAGACACCCATTTGGTAAATTCTACTTTTTGCACAGAAACCCAGATTTGGGACTAAATTGCCCAGACTGGCGTATGAGTACCAATAGACTTTAAAATCAGTTTTTTTAGCATTTCAGAGCTTCATTCAGTCATCTTCATATTTCCAGGTGCACACATTTCATCTTGCAGTTTTTTGTTCTGTTTTACATACATTTTTAGATCATTTAGTGAAAGATTGCATTGCATTAGGATTAAGCATTAAAGTTTACATTTCATTTATCTTTCCAAGCCCTAGCTTGGTGGTGAACCCCTCATTAGTTTATAATCAGACCCTAGGATAACCCTATTTTCAAATCTCTTTCCCCTTTCTGCATTGGATTGAGATCTCTAGGGTTTTTCCTTGAATGAGAGTGAGTGAAGATTGTTGTTCTATCTCCCAACCATAGAATCCCAACAAAATTCATCCTTTCATATATTATATTATTTATTATTTATTATTTATATTTTATATATTATAATAGATATTATAATTTTATACAATATAATACTTATAATATATAATTATTTTATATTTAACATATTAATTGTTACTAAATATTATTTAAATTTTATTACCTATTGTTGGTAGTTATTGTCATTGATGTCAACACTGATTGTTGGTTGTCATCACTTGGTGAGATTGTTACATATGTTTGTGAGATTGTTGGTAATGGCTGATGACAACACTTGGTGAATTGGTTGATAGTGGTGTTGCAAGATGGTGTTTCCCTTGGTCTTCCTTGTGTAGTGTGGCCCTTGGGTTTGTGACATGGCTTAACCGCCTCCTATGGATCTTGTATAAATTTTTCAGTTGTATCGAACATTAGCAGGTCGATCTGTTGGTGCAGGGTGATCCCACAATAGTGGTTTACAATTTTTGGCCAAACTGGACACTGAAATTATTATTTTTAACTAAATATTCACATTCATGCATCTATAGCGACTAAACCATGAGGAATTTGAAGATGATGCAAACTAGAGTCTCATCACATTTTGTTTGTAGATTCTAAAAAAAAAAAAATTCAAAAATTTTGGTATAAGATTGCACTTTTTTTTCCATCTCCCACAAAAACTGGTTTTTTTTCAGAAAACAACATTTTTTAAAAGTGATGCTCATCGTATACAACATAACTTTTTTTTTATGAAGGATAATTTTATTTTTTTTCAAATTTAGATTTGTAACTATGATATCTAGCACTTTCATTTGGTCTCATAGTTTTTTATGGAATATTTTTTTCCTGAATAGAGTTTCAAAGTCAAACCAATTGCAATTCAGACATAGGCAGACTATATACAACATAACTTTTTCTGTATGTATTGAAATTATATTTTTATTTTTTTAATGGATAGAGGACATCAATACCCAACATGAACATATTTTAAAAAAATATATTTTGATAATTTTCTATTTTTCCACATGTGCAAAACAAAGAGCTTGATTTTCAGTGAAAAACCTATGTTTAATAAAACTAAAAAAATACATACATAATAAAACCAAAACATATTAAAATTATATTTGTGGGATAGCTCATTTCGAGGACTACCATAATCATTTAAAATAAATTTTAAATGAATTCATTTGATCCCCCAAAAGGTAAATCAAAAGTGATTTTTTATCAGCATTTTGATAGGTGTAAAGGAGACTCATTTATAGGTATGGTTTAAAACTAGCGAGGTTATATCCAAGGGGGTTTGATCTAAGGTGGTTTGATCAAACCCTTTTCAATTGGAATCCTTAAAATGGAACTTTTAAAGGCTTAAATAATTATATTTTCTAAAAATATATGATTTCAGCAAAAATCAGTTCCTCTCAAAAATTGTAAACTAGCTTTGTGGCATCACCCTGTAATGAAAACCAACATTGTAACAAGTGGTTGATGATAAAACTTGGTGAATTATTTTTGGTTGAAATTATTGTCAGCACTTTTGAATTAAGGTAGGTTATTGGCACTTGATGTCTCTGGTTTGATACCTTGTGAGATTATTATAGTGATTATTGCTTGGTATTGGTTGTCATTGTTGACAACATTTATTTTGATCTAACATTATATATGATGGTGTTGCTAAAGTTCATGGTTGGATATCATGCCTTGTATTGGTTGTCATTATTGACAACATTCAATTTGGGCTACCATTGATGTATGGTGTTGTTGAAATTCATGGTTGGATTTCTTGTCTTGCCTAATGTTATTCAAAGAATTATTAAGTATTGTTGTTGTCAGTAGAGTTGGTTTAATTATATAATGATATATTAAGATGAGGATTAGAAGCATTGAGACGAAAATTAGAAATATTTCTAATAGAGGAGAGATATTGTTGAAGTTCTACAGTATGTCTTATGCTCTCTTTTGATGTTCATGATGAAGCATGGGTGATCCCACAATAGTGGGTTACACTTTTTGACCAAACTTGACATTGAACTGAACTTTTTTAACTAAATCTTCACTTTTGGAAGCCTATAGTTGCTAAACCATGAGGAATTTGAAGATGATGCAAACTAGTGGTTTGTGACATTTTGTCTGTAGATTCTTGTTAGTGTATTGTTTTAATCATACACTTAGGCAGTAGTTATGGAGGTTGATTTTCCCGATTGAGGAGTCCTATCCTCAATTCAAGGAGATTGACAACTTGATTGAGGAGTCCTATCCTCAAATCTTGGAGCTTGACTGCTTCATACTCTCCTATATTATGTACAACCTTTTTTTATCTAATTACTAAGTGGGCTTTGAGAGAATTCATGTTTATTATGCTTGATCATCTATCTTTGCAGATCTAGAGAATTTCCAAATGGTATCAAAGTAGTCAAAGAAGTTTTTAGGCCATATTTGAATGCAGTAGACAACGATTGGACAAGCATGAATGTTTCCTTGGTTTTTAGTAGTCGAAAATCTTCATTCTGCATTCAAAATCATTGTTGAAGAAGCTGACTTTCTTCATTCCCTCGCTTTGTCTGTTATTTTTCAAAATAGAAAGGCTATTTTTTTTAGTGTAGAGGCACACGTCACATCATCAAAGGATGCATTTCACTATGGGGGTGTTGTTTAGGCTGTTGAAGGCAGATTTTAGTAATCAACATGTGTCAAATTTCAGTAATCAGGAAGTCAAATTT
>CM021100.1:65308151-65361330 GCA_007115665.2 Sequoiadendron giganteum | reverse complement strand
TCCGAGATGGCAACATAAAAAGGATAGTCCTAGATTTGATGGAACAAACTACTCTCTATGGAAATTTAGAATGGAGTGTCATTTGAAGTGCATTGGTGAATCCTTTGGAAGATTAAAAAGAATATATATTTATTCCTCAGAATGGTCCTACCGATGAGATCAAAGAAGAAACAAATACCACACACTAGGGTTTCATTTAGGGTTTCCCTTTTAGGGTTTCTTGATCTCCTTCATAAGGATTGATCTCTTTGTAATAATTGAGATTCTCATAATGCATTTTACTACCCTAGTCCTAAAAACAGAAGCAGCAGATCTTGATGACTCGAACAGAAGCGTCAGGAGACTAAAATTAATCAATGCAAAATAAGAACAAACAAGATCTATAAACCTCAAAGTGTAAAATGCATTATGAGAATCTCTGTTATTACAAAGAGATCAATCCTTATGAAGGAGATCAAGAAACCCTAAAAGGGAAACCCTAAATGAAACCCTAGTGTGCACACTTAATAATTAATAAATAATTATTAATGCGCCTAAGTTTAGCTTAAGCAACTAGATGAATAAGTGACTTAATTAATTAACCAGTATGATATAATTAATTAAGCATAATAACTTATTACTCTAACAGATTGTTAGCTGCTTTGCAAAGTTGGTCTAGACTTAAATTTGTGATTAGTCTAGTTATGAATGTTTGTTCATTTAAGTTGCAATAGGCTTGTTTTGAATGGATGTTTATGATTTGAAAATCTTTAAATACCTCAGAAGATTGCACTTTTTCTGTAAGATTGTAGATTTATTTGGGTCAAACAGAAAGTAGTTTATGAGAGATAGGTCCATTTTGAGCATCTTATCTTTTGGCATTGTCAGTCTTAGGGTTAGAATGAGTCTTATAATTATCTCTGAAACCTTTATCTTTTTTTATTTTCTTTATTATCTGGGTTCAATTGAGGATTTCAAGTATCAATTCACTGTTTAAATCTGATAAATTCAAGGTCCATTTTTGCTTGTAGTAAGGTCTCTTTGTGATTACCAACATTTTCACATTATCTCTGGGTTGTTTTGTTGCATTGTCAAAACCTGACTTTAGAGACCTTGGGGTTATCTCTTTTCCCATAGAGATTTACCTTTAAAGAGAGATAGGATATCATATTCTATTTGAGTTATTTTTGTGCAGAAAACACCATCAATAGATTGACACTAGAAGGAGGGCATTGAATAAGTAAGTTGGAGCGTTTTCTAAACGCCATTTCTCCTGAAAGGCTTAGAGGAAGAACTAGGTCTACTCCAGGAGAAGAGGAATTTCAAGAATTACAGACCCCTACTAGGTTAAGAAGGGCTAGGAGAGGGGAAGAATCATCGTCCGTTCACCCACTTCCATCATCTTCATTATCCTCATCTTCATCTGATTCTGAAGGAATTCCTATTCCACAGCCTCAACCAGTCATAAATCAGCCATTACCACCCCCACCCCCACCAATGGCTTTCCTTGGAAACAACCCATCTCCATTGATATTCAATAATTACAATGTCATGCCCAAGAACCTTGAGCATTTTTGCTCTAAGTTCCATACTCATGACCCTAATAGAACAGCAAAAGAGCATATTAGGATTTTCCAGACCTATCTGAGGGATAGAGGAATAAACCATGAGGATGTGGCATGCAGAATTTTCCATTATTCCCTTGGGGAAGAGACATTTTATTGGTATAATCACTTGCCTGCTGCTTCCATCCATAATTGGACTGAACTAGAGACTGCATTTTTGCAGAAGTTTAAGATTCCCATTAGTGCTAATGAACTATACCTGCAATTTATTGGGGTGAAAAGGGAGATTAATGAGCCAATAGGGTCATTCAATAACAGGTTTCATCGAGCTTATACCAAACTCCACACACCTTATGTTGGAAACGAAGACACTTCCCTAGAAGTTTACCTTGAAGCCTTGGATAGCCTTATAGCTACTTTCCTTAAACAGAGGACCAACCCCCCAGCTACTTTTCTCATTGCATATGCAGAAGTTGTGAAGGTCAGCACAAATTTGAGGCAACACTTATCGAGACCTCTACCATCCTTAGGACTTGTTGCTCACCTTGGACAAGTTCAAGCCCTCAGTCAGGCTTTGACTAGTCATGCTCCCCTAATGAATCCAATACCCTCATTGCCTTTAGACCCTCATCCAGGTCCTCCATTAAGTCAAGCTCAGCCTATGACCTCTTATCCTCAACAAAGGGCTAATCACCCCCTTCATTAGCAACAAGTTGGTTTTCCTACATATTTGCAGAATTTAGAAGTTTTGAATCAGGTTGTTGGTTCTAGAGGAATACTTGGATACCTTGCTGGTAATGTGAATTCGGCACCACCTAATGGTTTAGATAAGGAGCAGTTGGATGAGTTGTCTGAGCAAGTGAAAAAAACTGAATATGGAGGTAACTTATTTGAGAAATCAAAATAACAAAGTTCAGGTTGCTCAGAAGAACATGCAATCTAACTATGGCAAGGAGAACAGGAACTTTGAAAGAGGGCAGTATTTTGACATAAATCAAAATTATGACAGAGGACAAGGCTCTAATCAGAATTTCGATAGAAGACAAGGCTCTGACCAAAATTTTGATAAAAATAAACAAGGTGGACAAGGATTCGACAGAGGGAAACCACCTAGGCAGAATAGATCATGGAATACTAGACCTAATAATGGAGGGATTCCTACTCCATTGGATCAAACCTCTACTCAAGAAAAGCCTCCAAATGGTGTATACTTGGTGGAGGTAGTTTTGTCTGGTTGGTGCAGACTCCATAAGACAAGTCAACATTCTGAGTTGGATTGTATTGAGTTTCAGACTGGTGCTTCCATTTTTCAGTATGAAGTTGAGAACAATTCCAGTAGTCAGGAAATCATGCCCTCAAATCCCTATGATTCTCTAGTGCTGGTACTCAATCATGCACCATTTCCAAAAGGTGAGGAAAATGAACCAGAAGAAGAGTCTAGTGATTGAGAGAATGAGGTAGAGCAGGTGTTAAACAAAGATGAGATCTCCTAGTTGTTCAATGAGTAAAATGAGAATGATAATGGCCCTTTAGATGAAGAGGAAGTAAGTGCTGAAGAAGTTCAGATGTTTCAACAACCAACAAAGAAATATGATTTGAGAAATATACCTAATAGGAGTCCAAAAGTTGGAAATCCTTTCACTACTTTTATCCCTCCTAACAATTTTACTACTCCACCAGATCCGTAGGCTAGTAATAATCCACCTTACCCTCATGTACCGACATAGTACTTGTCAAAAGGAAACAATGTAGAAGTTTCAAAAGATAGGCAGGCTAGTGGCTACAAGGAAACACATGTTGATATGAATGTGGAGCAATTGCGTGAGTATGTGACTAAATAATTCAAGAAAGTAAAGGTAAGTCTTTCTTCTTTTGAATTATTAAGAGCTCCTGCTATTAGGAATGCAGTTTTAGGGTCATTCAGTCCAAATATAGTACCGCAGGGGGTAACTGCCAATGAGGTTGTTACCAGGTCTTCTAATTCACAGGCACCTAGAGGCCAAGTTCCACCTGTAGATAAAGGGAGAGATAAAGATAAGGTTCAAACTAACACTCAGTTGAGTTTGTTTCAAGGCAAGATGGAAACCCCTCCTTTCCTAATTTTTGTTTGTATCTTTGGAAAGAATCTGCATAATTGTCTTCTAGATTCAGGAACATCTACAAATGTTATGCCTTTTGTTGTTTGCAAAGCATTGGGTATTACCCCTATAGCTTCTCAAAAGAAGTTCACACAACTGGAAAAAACAAAAGTAAGTGTAGCGGGAGAATTGAACATGATCCCCACGCAGCTGGCATCAGATCCTAGGGTGCAAAAAGTGATTAACATTCAGGTTGTTGACATTCCTAATACTTATGGATTGCTTTTAGGTTAGAATTTCACCAAGGCATTGAATGGGTATACATCTACAGACTATTCACACATGTGGCTACCATGGAAAGGAGTCCCAAATCAGATCAAAATTGAAAGAGAACCCCAAATGAAGTATATGATCACTGAATACTAGAATATTTCGAATGAGGTGTTGGTGTTCAAAGTTAGCATGAGAAATTATGTATTGACTGCAGTAGCGTGAGAGGACGAAGAGGTCTTTATGTTACAGGACCCTTTAGAATAATTCATGTCAGAGATCAGTGATTCTGAACCACTGAATGAGCAAGTAGATGAAACCAATGATCAAGAAGATGAATAGCTTGGTTTGTTGGATAACTTTCAGGAGTTCATCTAGAGGTGTATGGAAAATCATATACAGCTAGGAGGAAGGATGACTTTTGAAGAACTATTGCTTCCTAATTGGTGCAGAGTCCATGATGCTCCTCACTCTGAGTTAGAATGTGACTTGTGTCAAACGGTTGTGGAACAGATACATAAATGCATTAATCCAGTCCCAACTGTTGGACTTGATGTACAGATGGATTTAGATAATGATAAAGAGGAGAGCCCAAGGCTTCCTGAGAAGCCCGCTATTTGCAGTAAAATGAAAGATAAATTAAGGCCACTGGAGCCTGATGGCTATTGGACATTAAGATTTGATGGATCTAAATCTAAGCAAGGTGTTGGAGCAAGATTTGAGTTGATCAGTCCTAAAGGTAAGAATTATTTTGCTACTCACAGACTCCAATTTCAATGCACCAATAATGTTGTTGAATATGAAGCTTTGATCCATGGCTTGTTAATAGCATCAAGGAAGAAAGTTAAGATATTACAGGTCTTTGGGGACTCTGAATTTTTAGTCAAACAAGTAAGGAAACAATATTCATGTCATGAAAGGAGAATGACTAATTATAGGCATAGAGTGTGGGATCTCATCGAGGAATTTGATGCTTTCAATATCTAGTTGATCCCTCCTAACAAGAATCAAGTTGTTGATTCTCTAGCACAAGCTGCTAGCACCTTGCAACCTGTATCACTTTCACGATTAAAGAATTTTACAGTTGAACTCACTCCAGTACCTTTAGTGCCTGATAATATTACTAATTTCCAGGTATTTGAAGATGATAAGCATATTTTGGATTTTATTACAAGTTGTGATGTGTTTGTTTCTCAAGTCATTGATGAGATGGAGCCTCAAGAAGCGGAAATAAACTTGGGAGGAATCATTAACCTGGAAACCAATACTATTCCAAGAGGTATGGTGCAGCTTGAGCGAATCTATGATTTGGATAAAATAAGAGATCAGGAACAACAAGTTAAAAGGGAGTCTCTCAGTAGCCAGTGAGAAACATATAATATGGGGACACCAGATGACATGAAGAATGTTTTTATTAGTAAGGTGTGTACTCCTGAAGAAAGGAAAGAGATTATTGATGCCTTGCATACATATCATGATGTGATAGCCTAGAGTTATGAAGATTTGAAAACATACGATACTTCAATCATTACATACACTATTCCTTTGAAGACAAATGTCAAACCATTTAGACAGAGACAGAGGCCAATCAATGCTCTGTTAGAACCCATTATTGAGAAGGAAGTGCAAAAGTTACTTTCAGCATGAACTATATTTCCAATAAGGCATTCGAATTGGGTTGCAAATCTGATTCCAATAAGGAAAAAGAATAGAGAAATCAGACTGTGTGTGGATTTTAGGAATCTGAATAGAGCATCAAAAAAGGATAACTATCCAGTTCCTTCACTGGATGAAGTACTTCAAATCGTTAATAAATCCTAGATGATGTCTTTCTTAGATGGGTATTCTGGATAGAACAAAGTTATGGTGCAATATGAGGATATGCACAAGACTACCTTCACTACAAAATGAGGAACTTTTTCTTACAGAAGGATGCCATTTGGGTTAATCAATGTTGGAGCTACATTCCAGAGAGCTATGGAAATTTCCTTTAAAGATATAATTGGTAAGTGCGTCATTATTTATATGGATGACTTGATAGTTTTTTCTAAGAAACGAGGTGATCACATAACAGATTTATGCAAAGTATTCCAAAGGTGCAGAGAGTTTGGTATTTCACTTAATCCAAGGAAGTGCATTTTTGGAGTCACAGATGGAAAATTGTTGGGACATATCATATCAGAACAGGGTATTGCTATTGACCCTGAACGAATACAAGCTATCTTGAAAATATAGCCTCCTGCAAGTAAGAAAGAGATGAAGTCATTCTTCGGTAAGATTAACTTTGTTAGAAAATTTATCATTGGATTTGTAGAGATAGTGAAGCCATTGAATGTTATGTTGAAACAAGAAGCAAAAGTAGAGTGGAATGCAGAAGATAAGGAGGCATTTACAGAAATCAAGAAAGCTATTGTTGAGGCTCCAGTATTGGTGAGTACATACTATGTTAAACTTTTTTACATATATTCATTCTCTTTTGATCACTCTTGTGCTGGAATGCTAACCCAAAAGTCTGATCAAGGCAATGAGCATCCTATAGCCTTCATGATTACTCCTTTAAAAGATGCAGAATTAAAGTATCACAATGTTGAAAAGCAGGCCTATGCTCTGGACAGAGCAGTGAAAAAGTTCAAACACTATATTTTGAGGAATAAGGTTTTTGTCATAGTGCCTGATCCTACAGTAAAGTTGTTGTTAATGCAAAATGAATTAGGTGAAGGAAGAGCCAAATGGGTGACTATGTTGCAGGAATATGATATGGAGATTCAGCCCATGAAATTAGTAAGAGGACAAGAACTCATAAACACAATGGCTGAGACAATTCCTGATCTCACAGCTCAACACTATTATCTTCAAGAGGTATCTCCAGGAGACTGGTATGATAAAATCATTTTTTATTTACTGAATTAGCAATGTCTTGATCACCTTAGTGCAGTTCAAAGGCGAGCTTTGCACCTGAAGAGTGGAATTTTTATGATGAAAGGAGCTATTCTATACAAGAATAATCATGAGGGTGTATACCTGAGATGTTTGGGGAAGGAAGAAGCTGCCAGAGTGATGATTGAATTTCATGAGAAATATGGCACAAGCCATGGTTCTGCATCATCCACTACAAATCAAATCTTGAGGGTAGACTATTATTGGCCTACTTTGTTCAAGGATGCACATCAACATGTGAAGACTTGTTACATATGTCAAACTATAGCAAGTAAGTAAAAACATGCAGCTCTTCCACTTCAATCGATCATAGAGGTAAAACCATTCGCCCAGTGGGGAATGGACTTCATAGGTCCAATTAATCCTCCATCCTCTGCAGGCCACAAGTATATTCTTACTATAACTGATTATTTTACTAGATGGACAGAGGCTCTTGCTTGTAAACAATGTACTTCGGATGTGTAATCAATTTTCTTGAGTCAAGTATCATTAATCGTTTTGGTTTTCCATTCTCTTTAGTTTGTGATAATGGTCTTGCATTTGCATCACTGAAATTTTCTAATTGGGTATTTGATCATGGGATTGTTATTAAATTTTCATCCAATTACTACCCTCAGGATAATGGTCTAGTTGAGTCTTCCAATAAGAACCTGTTAACAGTTATCTGTAAGTTACTAGAACAAATTCCTAAGGATTGGCACACCCAGCTTCGATTTTCTCTCTGGGCAGACTGTACTAGATAGAAGGCATCCATAGGAATCTCTCCTTATCACCTAGTGTATGGTTTGGAACATATGTTTCCTATCAAATTGAAGATCCCTACCTTGCAGTTTATTAATGAATACTACAATGAGGAAGATGAACGTGAAGCCCATTTGGCTGAGTTGTTACACCTTGAAAAGAAAAGAGATGAAGCCCTAGAAAAATTTGCTAAACATCAGGGTGTAGTGAAAAGATTGTTTGATAGGAGAGCTAAGGTGAAAGCCTTTAGAATCTCTGATTTGGTTCTCTATTGGGATAAAGCCCATGACCGTAAGGGAGAGCATCGTAAATTTGATAAACTCTGGCTTGGTCCTTACCAGATTTCAAAAATTTTGGAAGATAATTTTTTTTGTCTGAAAACCTTCACTGATGAGGATATCCCGTTGCCTTTCAATGGGCAGTATCTGAAGCATTATTTTCAACCTTGAGTTGTTTGTGGTTTAGCCTATACATAGTTCGAGTAGGTTTTCTTTCTTCTTTGTTTTGCTTGTTTGCTTGGGTTAGTGTAGGTTTGTTTTGGTTTATTTTGCTTTCCATTTTGGTTTTTGCTTTTGGTTTTTTGCTTTCTTATGGTTGTTGCATCTGTATAACGAGCTACTTACCTGGAATTGTTCTAGAAATTCTTTTTACAAACTCTAATCAATTTTTCAAAGTCAAGTAGTGGAATTCCTTTATCTGATGTCCCTTATGCTTAGAATTAGAGCCACTTGTTTTGGATAAACTTTGGAATATATTTGGGTCTCACACCTTCACACTAAAATAAATATTATGGAATTGCATAGGGTTCCTGTGTAATTTGGCCTGGTTAAAAATCTTATATTTTGCTTCAGTTCCACTGTATTCCTCTTCCCTGAGTGTGAGTTTTGTTACTTACGAGGTGAAAGGAAAGTTCTATTAAATGTTTTAAAAACAAAAAAAAAGGGAAGAGAGAAAAGGGAAATATTGAAAATCAAAATAACCTTCACCTTATCAGGGATATCCTAGTATCTCTACCGGGGCTATACATGCCTGGCTGGCAGTAAAGCTATGCTTGGGAGGATCACATTGATAACCTCATCGAGGCTATGGACGCCTGATTGGCAGTGAGGCTCTATCCAAGTTGCTTTTGAAGTTAGAACTTTTAAGTAGCCTGATCATATTTTCTTTGGTTCCTGTTACACATAAGGAATGGAAAATAAATGCAAAATACACACACTTGGACCTGGGTATAGGAAAAATTCTTCTTCCTTGTGGTTTTTGAAACTTTGTTCATAAGTGTCCTAATGTAAGGATTGAAACCCAAGATTCTCGGTTTTTTATTCTAGTTTGTTCTTGAAATGCTCTAGAGCATTTCCCCAGCAGAGTTGCCATTTGTTGAGCAGTTTTTGCACACACGCCCCACTGAAATTAGGGACTCATTTTTTCCACTTTTTGGTGTCTTGGCCTTTCTATTTTGGAATTTTTCTTGTTTGGGCATGTGCTTTGATGTTCATCCTATCGATCAGAATGGCCCATTTATGATTTATATTGACAGCCTTAAGTTCTAGGTGCATTTCGGGTTTTCCACTGTGTTCAGGAAAACCGCCCTGGCCGGACTTTCCCAGTTTCCCTTCAGTACTTGGTAACGGTTGCCTTTCTGCTCAAATATAGGAAAATATGTCATGTTCGGATTTTTTCGAAGTCCGTTCCTCTGTCGGATTTCCAGATTTTGGTCTCGTTTGTCTTGTCAATTGCATTGATGGCGATTGCGTGACTTTTGGAGCAATGTTATATTGAATTTTGGGGAGTGATTTTCCATTTAAGTTTGATTATTTACTTGCCATTTGAGTTTGGAGTGTTGGAGCTTCAAGTGTGTTGCTATATTTTGCATTTGGAAGAGATTTTGAGTGTCGCATTCAAATTTCTTAAGCATTGCTTGTATTCTGCTCATGCTTGGAGGTTGTTTGTTGGCATCCCTGGTTTTAGTTCTTTCTATTCTCATGGTATGTAGATATGCTCTCTTCCTTTTTTGGTTTTGATGCTTTACTATATGCGCTTTCATGTCATTCATTGCTTCGTTCTTGATTGAATGTGCATGCCATGTCTGGACATTTGGGGTTTCCAAGTCTTGCCAATCCGTTCGGGTGTTTGTTTTGAATATTTGCTTTGGGCTGGTCTTTTGTTTCTGTTTTCAGGGCTTGCTTGCATTTGCCACAAATTTCCTTTCCTATTTTGCAAGCAAGTTGTGCTTGAGCTTTTGCGTGCTCTCATGGCGGAGGTTTTTAGGGTTCATGACCTAGGGCATAGCCAATCCCTTTCAAATTGTTGAGAGGTGAGTTTAAAATTCATGGTTGATCCATTGGAGGTGTAGATCAAGTCGTTGTCGAGTTGCAGGCTCTTAGTCTGTGTTGTTCGATCTATTTAGGTAAGGATGAGAGAAACATAGGCGTTTGGGTTTTCATTGCCTTCACGGAATTTCGCCTCTGTTGGATTTCCCCGACTCTTCATGTTTCTCCTTTGTTCTTCATATTTTTCTATTAAATCTAGACTTTTATTTTGCCTCATGGAATTCCGCTTCCTCTGGATTTTCCCGGTGTCCGTTGCCTGGCCGTTCTGTCGAATTCGAGCTTTCATGGTGATTTTTTATTACTTCCATTGAAATCCATGCCATCGGGATTTTCCCAGATGTTCTGTGCCTCCATTTTCTCGAGTTACCGAAACTGTTGTTGTTTTTGGGGATTTCCGTCTCTGGCGGATTTTCCCGAAGTTTTGTGAGAATGAAGAATTTGATAATTACATGAGGAATTTTCTTGTTGATGTTGTATTTAGATGATCAAATGAACTTATGCTAAGAGGTTTCAAGTTATTCCTTTATTATACTGATTGATTGAAATGATTATATGGGGTTTGTATGTCTGTTTCGCTAGATTTCACCTGGTCCGAATTTCCCCTGAATTCCTCTCGAGTCTGGATTCTGCGAAAGAGGCTAAATCTCGAACTCTGAAATAATTGGTTTAACAATTGATGTTGACACTTGTTGTTTGTCTTGGATCTCATTGTGGTTGTTTTACTTGTTTGCAGGCCGGATCAAGACAAGATGTTGTTGGGCATGGCAAGGGAAAGGCAACGGATCCAAGTGCTGAAAGTTATGCTATCTCTGATGCAGAAAAGGTAAAGATGGACATAAAGAGTAAGATTCCTGAGAGCATATTGACTTTCGTCTGGTCAGGAATCATTGATACCAATGTGGGTATGTGGGACTATGAGGAGTTCAAGGCTGAGATGGCAATACAGAACCTCCCTTTGTTGGCCAAAAGAACTCTGGAAACCGGGTTAGCACATGTAGTTGGTTTCCCCTCCACAATACAATACTATGAGTTGGTGCTTGAATGTGCCATAAATTATGACAGGGAGGAAGAAATTTTCTCCAAAGCATCTCAATTCAAAACAACTTAGGAAATGGTGGAGAGATGTATATTCTCCAGTCAGTGAAGGTCCAATCAATGAACATCAGCTAGATGATGTTGCAACCTATATTGCAATTATTGACAGGTATTTAACAAATAGGGCTGATTGGGATGGCACAGTAAGGAAGGCAAGAGATGACATTAAGTCTCTTGAAAGAAGAGTTAGGGTTTCGCCTGAGCAACCTATTGTTGAATTGGACAGAGTGTTGCTGGCAGTGCATGGTGAAGTGGATCAAGTTAAAAACAAGGATGGGAAGTAGTTATATAGAGTTACACCAAAGTTTGTGCTTCCCATTATCCACATGCATTGGGCCAACCTTTTGAGACCCTAGGCCGACTTGGATGAAATTGGTGCAAATTGCACATTTCATGTTATATTTGAATATCTTTTGGGTCGACCTCTTGTGTGGCATTTTTATTGTAAAACTCTTATTTAGGTCGGCCTATCTTGGGGATTCTCTATAAATTCGACATTTTGCCTCACTTAGAGACATATAGAGAGAGGTAGATAAGTGATACATAATAGACATATAGACATAGAATAGAGATTTCATATTTGAGTGAGCTAGGGTTTATCTTCAAGCAACTATTGTAACAGAAGACTGGAATTGTTGTCATTTTTAGATGACCTAATATAAGAAAGAATATTGTGATTTGGTATCTCTCTTGTGTTGAGTTTTATCTCACATGGTCCTTGTTGTTCTATCTAATGGTCGATTCCACAAAAAGATATAAAAGTCATGGAAAATCCCAACCTGGGAATTGGACATTCCAGCAAGTGACTAACATCTTCTTATGGGTGTTCATTTACATTGTCAAACCAGGGAATGTATACTTGAAATGGAGCGGCACTGTATGTGCACTCAGAACTAGTTTCAACCATAATTTACTAGAAATAAATGCTTGGAAGGAATTCTACTTATGTTGCAGGAACGTAATGTAAAGTCTTCTTAACTTAAGCATAATTTAATCAAAGCAAAAATCATGACAACTATTACTAAGGAACAAACTATGAACTGGTCTTATGCTGCAGGAACAAACACAGGGATGGATTCCCGATGCTACAAGAATAATATAAGACTGGGTTTGTGCTGAAACCTTCAAGAATGAAATTCTAACTTATAATCAATAGGAATTAAACAAGTAACTACAGATACTCACTAAGTGGGCCCCCTTAGCAAGCATCAACCAGTTTATGCAAGAATTGAACTCAAAACTTCATCAGCTTGTATTCATAAACTTGGAATCATATACATTGATCATTCTGCTTGTAAGAAAATTAACACAAAACTCTGTTTCTCATTATAATACTAATCTTAATACACTTTGTTCTGTGTTTTTTTACTCACGTAGGAAGAACACTTATTTATAGAAAAGCAACTAACTACCTAACTCTAACAGAGAAAGACGTGGACATAAATGTCTTCTAACGCCGAAGAACAGACTTCTCATAAATAAAAGCATATTTGTTCAACCGATTCAGAGAGAATCCAGCATTCCACTCTTCCTAGATTAATGATCATTTAGATTTCCTCCCAACGACCCGGTCAAAGAGTCTTTGTTGGAACAACTTCCTCGATGTCGTGCTATAAATAGACTTTACTATAGGGCCGAGATCTATAGTGCTTTGACTTGTTCATGCCTCTTTCAACAACCTGTGATACACATGGCGATAGAATCGAAAGAAAGCACACACACAATAACACGATACACATTCATTAATCACACATTAAATCCATTTCATTATCCAAAAACCACATGCATTATATTAGTCATTCGGGAGGTCAAACAAGGCAATAAATATAGACACACAGAGATGTTAAGCTGCAGGAATATAGGAATGTGTTGCTACAGGATACTACCCGATTTTAGATAAAAATTCTTTAATCAAAGAGTTTAAACAACCATCAGCAAAAGAGTAAGGGTATTAAAAATACATCATAATATTCAAATCATGAGCATATTTCGAGCTCATCATTTAGCCCCTACTTACCCTAATAATGGTCCTCCAGCATTAAGTTTTCTAGTTGTTTCTCTGAAATCAATAGGAGTAGCATGGCTTTGCAATGAAGTTCTGAATTTGTAGTAGAAACCTCTGAAACTTTGTCATCTCTCATACCTGCAAGTTTCTACATCCTCATTAACATCTGTAGCCAAATAAGGGTAAAGTGGCCACATCAAAATTGGAGGTCGAAATGTTAATGGTAACCATAACTCAAACCTTTCCTGGAGACCCAGTTGCATATACTTCTCTTTCCTTTTGATGGATGCTTTAAAGTTCAGAGGGCTGTGAGGCTCAGATTTCCTCAGACCAACAGTCAGTTTTTCCCATCTTGTTTCAATTCTGGAAGATGAAAGCTTCCAAAACATATATGTTTGGTCTTTGAACTCATCATACACCTTCTTCCTAATATCAAATACTTTCATTCTTGTTGTAGGATCATGGAATCCATACGCAACAATAAGCCAAGTTCTCAAAACTATGTGGGGATCTGAGCTTTCAGGTCGCAGTGGAATAGGTTCATTCCTTTCAGCCTCTTCATAAGCTTCTAATTGTTTTCCATAGTTAGTTTCATTGGCCGCCCAAGACATGAGTGACCTCAGATGAATGTCACCAATGTAGAGAAGCGGATTCCATTTTGTTTCAAAGGGAATTAGTAAACCATGCAGATAAAACTCACATAAAGAATTTCTCAGCCAATTGGGTGCTACTTGATATGCATCATAAAATTCCCTAGCTGTGTGAATGTCAAGGTCTAAATTTATGGAAATTCTCATCAATTGGAACCATAGAAATTGCTCTTTAAGGCACATAGCATATACCCTAGGTGGTGGTCTACATTCCATAATTTTACCAGTTACCTTCATCATTTCATCCATTTTCTCTTTCATTTCTTGAATTTCCTGTTTTTGTCTTTCAATTTCCTTTTTCAATTTCTTATTTTCTTCTTCCCAAAGACTTTGTTGAAGGTCAGTTCTAGCTAAATGGTGGAAACTCAAAGTCTGAAATATAATAGGCCTCCATGTAATCCTAAGATATTCCAAATATTCAATCAACAATGTCCTTTTATAAACAACCAATGCTCAACAAGTTTCAAAGGGTAATGGTGTTTCATTGGACACTTCAGATTGTTCAAGTTGTTCTTCCTCTTGCCACAAGATGGACTCCTATTGCTGCCCATGAGGAGATTGTGCTTCTCCTAAAATTTGTCCAACTGCTTCAGCCAAGTCATCAAGACTTGGCATCCTCCTTTTATTACCACTACCATGTTGTGCTTCCTCAACTTCCACTGTCTCAGTTTGCAGTTCCCTAGGAATAACAGATGAACTTTGTGGAACATTCTCAGATACACTCTAAGAAACATCATGACTGAATTCTTCAGATTCCTCAGGAATGACTATAATTTCAGGTTGAACGGAGGTTGAGGTAACTTTACGGTGTTTCCTTGATGAAACTCTTTTTGGCAATGTAGCAGTTGTAGGATACTCTTTCGTAGCTTTCGTCTTTCTAAATTGCCTAGAGGATTCAAACTCAGTAGGAGAAGGTGATAGTGAAACTACGGTGGCAACAGGCGTTGCTACAGGGGAGAGTGGAGTAGAACGTTTTCGCTTTTGAACATGAGGGATTCATTCTGGGGTTTGTTCTGCCCTAGATGACTCTCCTACCTTTGTCTTCCCTTTTTCTTTTCTACTAGCAGACCTGGTTTTTACTTGGGTAGAGGACTCTAGTGTGGAGGCTACAGGACTAGGTCTTGCAGGAGCAGATGCTTCTTGCTCTACTTCCCTACTCATAGATTCTACTCTCTTTTTCTTTTCCTTGCGTTGTGCAGGGAGTGCTCTAAGAGGTTTTGTAGGTTGTAGACCCTTCTGGGCAACAAATTCTTCCCAAGAAAGGGGTGATACATCCCTCAAGGAATGCTCAATCAAGAATTTAATGAGGGCATGATGGGTGATAGAGTTGTCCTTACCCCTCTGGGTTTCATGGGTACTACGTTCTAAAAGGTTTAACAAAAAAATTTGGAACATTGACAGCTAAACCATGCCTCATATGACTCAATAGTTTGAAATGATAAGAATGCAAATAGGAAAAACGTCCCTCACAAGTCAAATACCTGATTATGAAGGTGGCATATTCTGAGTATGGAGGAGGTAGTGACACCCGTTTGCATCCTTCTTTGGAAACCTCTAAGGGTCCATCTGTTGGTATTGTGAATTTCGCCCTAGAAGAGATAGCATGTCTTCCTAAAGGAAAGTTCTCTCCTACCACTAGAAGCCTAGTTACTTCAACAATCCGCTCTTCTATAACAACTACTATCAAACCCCACACTGTAGCTTCTCCCTTTGAAAGAGTTCTCAAAAACTTACCTACAGCTTCCTCATTAAAGGAATCTATCCCCAGAAAATAATTCAGTCATTCGCAATTGCTGAATGCCTGAACCACTTGAGGATTTTGTGTCAAGGCTTCATGAGTTGCAGGCTCATGTCTCACTAACTGGCCACCCATATTCACAAATTATCCTTGCTGAGATTCCTAAAACTCAAACTTCTTCTGAAAATTTAAAAAAACTTTTTTCGCCCTGCTTCTTTCTTTTTTGTTGTCACCTTTCTCTACTTTTCCAAGAATGATACAAAGGATAATTGCATGAAATGATTATTAAAAACTACTCAAATCAAGTAGTTAACTTGTTGATTAGGATAAAAGAACGCAGTCATACTTGGTAAGTACAAGAAAATAAAACTATCTTGACAGACGTGACAATGGCACAAAAAAAAGTTTGAACTGGATTATCCCTGCCCCCTACTTAAAATTTGGCATGTGTCCACACATGTGCATAAGGATAGGCAAAAAACAAGCAATAATGATTGATAGATACATAGCAATTAATGAATAAATGAAATAAATAAATGATGTGAAAATAAAAGATATCGAGTACCTTATAATAAGGGCTCGTAGATGTTGGGAAAGATCATAGCTCAACTTGAAATGGCGGCTAGAACAAAAATCGTAAATGAAGGTGGTACGACAGGATCGATGACATGGATGGGTGACGTGGAAGAATATGGAACGAATGATGATGATGGATGAAAAATGGAAAAAGTGGCTTCCTTCAAAAAGAAACCTTTATTATGGGCATGCAACATAACATTTTAAAAATATGTTGCAGGAAAAAGGCCAAAACCTTTTGTTGCAAGAAGATCAGTGGCTACATCTGAAACAAACTGCTTCATAAATTCTTCTTTGGATGTTGGCTTATGATACAACCTAAGACGGTGTCCATTAACCAGTAGCTTGAATCGGACAAGATCTATTATAGCCAACTGAACTTAACCATTATCAAACACATTTTCTATTTCATGAGGACCAAGACATCTTTTGGTGAGTTTACCTTGATTTTCCTTGTACCTAGAGTCAGAGCATCGCCCAATCACCGGCATAGAATTGCTTAGTTCTAATATGGTGGTCATGTCATTTCTTTCTTTGTTGTTGGATAGCTTTAGTATGCTGCAGGGCAGTTTTCCTTATCTCATCCAATGCATTCAGTTGGAGGAGGCGTTCCTTTTGGGTTTTTGAAAGATCAATGTTAAGTTGGAGAGTGTTTCTTAAGGTCTTATGCTCAAACTCTATTGGCAACATGGCAGTTTTTCCATAGAGTAACTCAAAAGGGGTAAACCCTGTAGTTGTTTTCCATTTTGTCCTATAGGCCCAGACTGCTTCAGGAAGGCAACTACTCCAATCCTTCTTGTGTAACTATACTGTTTTAGTAAGGATTGCCTCTAATTCTCTGTTGGTAACCTCTGCCTGACCATTGGCTTGAAGGTGATAGGGGCTATAATTTTTGTGCCTAATCTTGTAACCATTCATCAATGCAGTGATTAAGTTTGATGTAAACTGAGCTCCTTGATCAGTAACAAGTTCCCTTGGGACTCCAAACCGAGTAAAAATCTGCTCATATAGGAACTCAGCAACTTTATTGTCACGGACATGTGTCATTTCTTTCACTTCCACCCACTTGGTTACATAATCAGTGCAAACCAAAATGTATGATTTCCCATTGGATGGATGATCAATAGGCCCAACAAAATCCATGCCCCACTTGTCAAACGGGTTGACTACCACTTGAGGATACAGGGGCATTTCATCAGACCTTATTGGTCTCCCCATGCATTGACATCTGTCACATTTTCTGGTGTAAGTTGCATTATCCTTGTGTAGTGTGGGCCAATAATACCCTGTAGCAAGCACTTTCATAGATGTTCTCTTGACTGCAAAGTGCCCACCACATGGCTCATCATGACAAGCATGCAAAATGTCATAGGTTTCATCTTCCCTAACACACCTTTGCATGACTTGGTTAGGTCCTGTGTAAAATAAACAGTCTGCAATCCATGAAAAGTTAAAAAATTTCTCTCTCAAAAATTTCATGTCCTTTGGTGAGAAGTGAGTGGGGATCTTGTTGGCTGCTAAATAATTTGCAATATTTGCATACCATGGAGTTTGAGCAGCAATAGAAAACAGATGTTCATCAGGAAAGCTATCATCAATTACCTTAGGGGTGGCAGGTGTAGTTGTTTGAAGTCTTGACAAGAAATCAGTCACCACATTAGCTCGGCCTAGCTTATCAATAATTGTGATATCAAATTCCTGCAACAATAGGAGTCATCTTGCTAATTTGCTAGATATGGTAGGCTTATTCATGAGGTACCTTATTGTTGCATGATTTGTATGAACAAATATTTGGTAACCAGTGACATAATGTCGAAACTTATTTAGGGCATACACAACTACTAGCATTTCTTTCTCTGTGACTGTATAGTTTAATTCAGGGCCTTGAAGGTTTTTGCTAATGAAATATATGGCATGCTCTATGGAGTTCTCTTTTTGTCCTAAAACTACCCCTATGGCATAATCAAAAGCATTTGTGTGTATATGAAAGGGCAGACTCCACTTTGGTCCTTGAAGAACGGGTGCCTAAGTAAGTAAGTTCTTAAGCTGCAGGAAAGATTTGTCACGGGCCTCAGTCCAATTAAATTTAGAATTCTTAGTCAATAAGGCATATAATGGACTGACTATTTGTCTAAAATCTTTGATAAATCTTCTATAATATCCAGCATGTCCTAGGAAGCTTCTAACATTCTTTTGTTTCATAGGTGTTTGCAAAGTTAGAATGACTTCAATTTTTGGAGGATCAACTTGAATTCTTGCTTGAGAGATATGATGGCCTAAAACAATTCCTTCTTGCATCATCATAAAACACTTTTCACTATTCAAAGACAAATTGTGCTCCTTACATCTTTTCAACACTTTCTCTAAATTTGCTAATGCTTATTCATAAGTAACTCCATAGGTGGTGAAGTCATCCATGTAGATCACCATAGAATCATGAGAAATGTCAGCAAAAATACTAATCACTTCCCTTTGAAATGTTGCAAGTGCATTACACAGGCCAAAAGGTAAGACAAAGTAGGAAAAAGTTCCCCATGGATAGGTAAAATTTGTTTTGTCTTTATCCCCAGGGGCAATTCTAATTTGACTATACCCACTATATCCATCCAAAAAAGGAGAAATACTTTTTACCAGACAATGAGTCTAGCACTTGGTCAACAAATGGCAATGGAAAGTGATCATTTTTAGTTGTTGTGTTCAGCTCCCTGTAGTCTACACAAACTCTCCATTTTCCACCTTTTTTAGGAACGATCACCCATGGAAATACCCATTGACTATCTGAAATGGGGTAGATAAAACCAGCATCAAGCAATTTTTGGAGCTTATTTTTAACTATTTCCCTGAGTGTTGGGTTTATCCTTCTTTGAGGTTGCCTAACAGGTGAGCAGTCTTCCTCAATGTAGATCCTATGAGTACAGAGTTGAGGATCTATTCTCTTCATATCCTCATAGTCCCATGCAAAATCTCTGTGTTGATCTTGCAGCATTGTGACTAGGGCATTTTGTTGAGATTGAGGCAACTTATTATTGATATTCAAACAGTGGCCTGGAGATAGTTTTATTTGTTTGATAAGATCATTCATGGAGGCTATTGATAAAGGTGGTGTATGTATTTCATGTGGAAGAAAATTTTGATAAACTACAAGAATTTTAGGTGGCAGGCTCTCAAGATTCAGTTGTTGTAGGAAGCATTGTTGAGGACAACTATCTGGAATAGATGGGCTACTCATATCAGAGTTGGACTGCAAAATGTGTAAAAGCAAGCCATCCTCACTCTGAAGTTGGGAAAATGGATTAGTTTGCAACATCATTAGTTGAGCCAATGAATTGAGTTTTTCAATTTCCTTTCCTAAATATGGCCAAATTGGTTGAGACAAGTCTGGTCGAGGCTAGGCAGGTGGGTATAAAGCCAATTTCTTTGTTGACTGGCCATCAAAAATTGTCATGTCTCCTGAATGGCATCCTATAAAAGCATCAGATGTGGCTAACCATGGTCTACCTAGGATGATAGGATATCCTCCCAAAGTTGCCTTAGTGGACAATATGGTGAAATCTATTGGGTATTCCCAAGACTCAAGGTTGACAATGATATCTTCTACCATGCCATCAGGTGTTACTGTGGAACTATCAGCAAGCTGCAAGATTATAGGTATAGACCTAATGGTTAGGATATTCAAATTCTCCATAGTATGCTTGGTCATTACATTGATGGCTACACCAAGGTCAATCAAAACATTCTTTACTATTTGGCCATTAATATTTATTTGTACCATAGGACTCTCAGGGTTAGCATATTTTGGAATGACTACTTTCCCTAACATAATATCTACCAACTATCCTAGAACATGGATAGTTTGGGGATCCTTTTTATTTCTTCCAGGTTTCTTCAAACAGGCCTCTTTAATGGCTTGAAAAAGGGGAATTTGAATGTGTACATTCTTTAGCTGATCCAAAATATCAAAGATAGGCTCTTTCATAGACTTGGATGTAGTAACTTGCAATCTCTCAAAAAAAGGCGGTTTAGCTTGATGTTG
Source organism: Sequoiadendron giganteum (assembly GCA_007115665.2). Lineage (NCBI taxonomy): Eukaryota > Viridiplantae > Streptophyta > Pinopsida > Cupressales > Cupressaceae > Sequoiadendron > Sequoiadendron giganteum. The sequence goes on along the minus strand of CM021100.1, from coordinate 65,341,336 downwards.
CAGGACAGGCTCCTTAGAGATAGTATATGACATAAGTATGTGTTTTGCAAGATCAGTAGGTTTTTTAGAGGTAGAGTCTAGAATCTCAGTAATTACTGGTGGTTGTGGAGCAAGGAGAGTGGTTCCAGACCTGAGATGGATATCATTAATATTCAGGGCATAAGCTGGATACTGATTGGCTTCTGCAAAATACATAAGTTGTTGTTGTTGCTGCTTATTATTAGGATTTGGCAATGGTTGAGCAGGCATAGGCGTTTGTTTTGGAGGGCTAGTATTTGCTGCAAGTGCTGCAGGAGGTGCAGGAGGTGGCATGAGGGCCAAAGGTTGTGGCTATTGAAGCTGCAAGAATCCAGGGGATTGGTTCTGTCATTGTTGAGAACCTCTCCATTGAGGATTCTGATGCCAATTACCTTGGGGTGGAGTCCATTGTCTTTGTGGTTGTTGCCAACCTCCTTGAGGAGATTGCCATTGAGGAATTTGATAGTTAGACCAGTGTGGTTGAGAAGTATTCCAAGGTGGTGATGGGCCATATGTAGGTTGTCATTGGTTATTGTAATTAGAATAAGGATTACCAAAATTCAAAGGGTCTTGAGGCATACCTTGTCTTTGAGCCCATGGGCACCTTTGTGCAATGAAGAATACTTGGTCATCATCACCCTCTACTACCTTAAAATCAATAGGTAATTGTTTAGCCTCTAGGTTAGCCACCATATTACATTTGTAGTCACCTTTCTTTTATCTGCAATGTGGACAGAACTCATCCAAGATTGCTTCAGCTTCCTCATGTTTCTTCCGAGCTTGCATAGTATCCAACTATGTAGCCATATTGTTTATGATATCCTGCTTGAAATCAGATAGCAAATTTGTGATCTCCATTCGTGAAACTCCATTAGTAGAAAACTTTCCCATTGTGGCTTGATGACCTCTACTCTTAACATTTGCTCGGGAGTAGTTGCGACATATGGTCTTAATATCATCCCAAGGAACTTGGGTTATATCTCCTCCTCCCATCAGATCCAGGCCATCTATACAAGCGTCATTGATTCCCCTCAGAAAAAGGTAGTTTTTGAGATTCTTCATTGAGGGTATGGTCTAAATTCTTTTTCAGGGAAAACAAGAACCTTGAGATATAGTCTTCCAGGCTTTCTTCCTCCTTTTGTTGAATTATGAATATATCATCACCCTTACTACCACTCTTACAATATTCCTTGTATTTCTCAAGAAATTTTGTTTGCATGACTGCCCAACTATCGACAACATCCCTTCCCAAACTCATAAAACATCTAAGAGCTCCCTCCTTCAAAGTAGCAGGAAACAACTTCAGCTTATGAGCATCTGAAGTCTAATCATAGTTGTGGCAGATGATGTCAAACTCAAACAAGAAAGTGTCTTGGTCCTCTGTAACTATTCCATAGAACTTGGGAAGTAATGAAGAAGGAATATTTTTAAGGTTATCATTATCTTGTTGGGCGATGATGGGGAATTCAAAAGCAGGAGGTGGATTATGTGCCATATTTGCTTGATAGAGTATCAAAGCAAATGGATTTTCTTGAGGTTCTTCATCAGCTAGGGCAAAGGGAAATTCAACAAGCAAGTTTTCAGAAAATGGATTGATATCTTGGTCCCCTCCTTCCTCAAATAGATTATAAGATGGTTCAAAATTGTTATCAATGAATGGAAGGTTAGGGAGGAATCTTCCTAGAGCGTCTCTTCTTCTATGCATGCAACGGACTTAACTGAAAAATTGAAAAAATTTGAAAATGCTTGAATAATCACACTAAACTACTACTAACAATGACTATGGTAGGTTCTTAGCTTGACACCATCCCCGGCAACGGCGCCAAAAATGATGGTCGATTCCACAAAAGGATATAAAAGTCATGGCAAATCCCAACCTGAAAATTGGACATTCCAGCAGGTGACTAACATCTTATGGTCGTTCATTTACATTGTCAAACTAGGGAACGTATACTTGAAATGGAGCGGCACTGTATGTGCACTAAGAACCAATTTCAGCCATAATTTACTAGAAATAAATGCTTGGAAGGAATTCTACTTATGCTGCAGGAATGTAATGTAAAGTCTTCTTAACTTTAACATAACTTAATCAAAGCATAATTCATGACAACTATTACTAAGGAACAAACTATGAACTGGTCTTATACTACAGGAACAATATAAGACTGAGTTTGCATTGAAACCTTCAAGAATGAAATTCTAACTTATAATCAACAGAAAATAAACAACTAACTACAAATACTCACTAAGTGGGCCCCCTTAGCAAGCATCAACCAGTTTATGCAAGAATTGAACTCAAAACTTCATCAGCTTTTATTCATAAACTTGGAATCATATACATTGATCATTCTGCTTGTAAGAAAACTAACACAAAACTTTGTTTCTCATTATAATACTAATCTTAATACACTTTGTTCTATGTTTTTTTACTCACATAGGAGGAACGCTTATTTATAGAAAAGCAACTAACTACCTAACTCTAACAGAGAAAGACATGGACATAAATGCCTCCTAATGCTGAGGAACAAACTTCTCATAAATGAAAGCATATATGTTCAACTGATTCAGAGAGAATCTAGCATTCCACTCTTCCTAGATTAATGATCATTTAGATTTCCTCCCAACGACCCGGTCAAAGAGTCTTTGTTGGAACAACTTCCTCGATGTCATGCTGGAAATGGACTTTACTACAGAGCTGAGATCTGTTGCGCTTTGACTCGTTCATGCCTATTTCAACAACCTGTGATACACATGGCGATAGAAGCGAAAGAAATCACTCACACAATAACACAATACACATTCATTAATCACACATTAAATCCATTTCATTATCCAAAAACCACATGCATTATATCAGTCATTCAGGAGGTCAAACAAGGCAATAAATACAAACACACAGAGATGTTAAGCTGCAGGAATATAGGAATGTGTTGCTACAGGATACTACCCAATTTTAGATAAAAAGTCTTTAATCAAAGAGTTTAAACAACCATCAACAAAAGATTAAGGGTATTAAAAATACATCACAATATTCAAATTATGAGCATATTTCGAGCTCATCACTATCTTTAAAATTGCTTAAGTTCATTGTTAGATAGTTTGGTGATGCTTAGGGTTTCATGTTTGGAATGTTTGCAGCGATCTCTAGTCTATACTTTTTGCAGTTAGTTGATTGTTAGCTGCTTTGCAAAGTTAGCCTAGACTTAAAATTGTGCTTAGTCCAGTTATGAATGTTTGTTCATTTCTGTTACAATAGGATTGTTTTGAATGGATGTTTATGATTTGAAAATATTTAAATACCTCAGAAGATTGCACTATTTTTGTAAGATTTTAGATTTATTTGGGTCAAACAGAAAGTAGTTTATGAGAGATCCGTCCATTTTGAGCATCTTATCTTTTGGCATTGTCAGTCTTAGGTTTAGAATGAGTCTTAGAATTATCTCTAAAACCTTTATCTTTTGTTATTTTCTTTATTATATGGGTTCAATTGAGGATTTCAAGTATCATTTCATTGTTTAGACCTAATAAATTCAAGGTCCAGTTTTACTTGTAGTAAGGTCCCTTCGTAATTACCAGCATTTTCACATTATCTTTGGGTTGTTTTGTTGCATTATCAAGACCTAACATTAGAGACCTTGGGGTTATCTCTTTTCCCATAAAGATTTACCTTTCAAGAGAGATAGGATATCATATTTTGTCTGAGTTGTGCAGAAAACACCATCAACAATGTGTTTGAACTTAGAGATCTTGTTGGAATGGAGAAGAAGAGTGCAGATGGAGAGGATTTTTCTCAAGTCATTCATGAAATTCAAGAAAGGGTGAAACAAAACATAGAAGCTAGCAATCTACAATAGAAGAAGTATGTTGATCAAAAAGTGGAGGCAATTGTAGTTTCAAATTGGAGGCCTTGTATTGGCTCACCTTCGGAAGGAGAGATTTTCTACTAGAACATACAATAAAATCAAGATGAAAAAGATTGGCCCCTGCCAAATACTTAGGAAGTTCTCTACCAATGCATATGAAATTTCCCAACCTGCAGATTTGAATATATCTCCCATTTTCAACATGGCAGATTTGTATCCATATAAGGGAGATATAGAAGCGGATGGAACTGAAGCAACAATTTCATCTCTTGAAGAACAATCTGAAACAGTCTCTGCTCCACATCAGATAGAATGCATTCTGGACAAGTAGTTATTGAAGAAGACTCGTAAGCATGAGTACTTTAAGTATCTCGTCAAGTAGAGCAATTGTCCCATTGAAGATGCTTCCTGGCTCACAAAGGATGAGATCAATCAGAGGGGCCATTTAGTTGTAGACCTCATGAGCAAGAGCTCATGAATCTTTTCTACCCGGGGAGTCTAATGCAGGGGCATCATCTTTCCCTTTCTTTTCCTTTTTGTTCTTTTTTCATTTTGGTCTTTTGTTTAGTTGTTGGTTCGGCCAACTAGTTAGATGAAATAGTACTCCCTTGTTTTTGTTTGAAGATGGATAGTTCAGGTGTGTTCATGTGTGTTCATGTCGTTATTTTTGGTCATCGTTGGGACACAAAATCTGAGTAGTTGAAGTTCTCTCATTGTTGGGACAAGAAATCTGAGTAGTCGAAGTTATTGGTAAAATACACTCCCGATTGATTAACTACCATCGACAGTTGGGATGCAACCATTGTGTCAGTTTGGTGATGCCTGATCATAGTTTCTATTTGTATGTGGTTGATCACAAAGTCTCGCTTTGGTCAGGTTTAGAGAAGTCTGTAAAAAAAAAAAGCAAACCGCCGATAGGAGGTTGGGTATGTAGAGAGTCAGGTGTGAAGATAGGAAATAGGACTGTTTTGCTGCACATAGGAGAGGTCGATTATTGCACGTCAATGGCATATGTACTATCATGTTTTGTAACAGGAATGTAACAGTGGGGAGTTGGGTTCATAACATTGTCCTATTTAAAATCTTTGTTAATAAAGTCTGTATTTATATACTTCCTTTCATTCATTGTATTTGATTGTTTAAGACTGTTAAGGAGACATCCTGAACTCCCTATCATTATTGTTGAATTTCTCTTTGATTGAATTCACTGTGAAGTTGATTGGTTCTATGATCAGCAAGGCTTGCCATTAGATGTAATACATGAAGAATCATAAGTCGTAGAGAATCAAAATCATCATGACATGTACAAAGAATACCATTGCAAGGTCTCTAACAATGTCATGTGAAATAGATATACTCTCATCACACAAAGAATCACCTATAATTGTATCATTGGGAGATGGGAATGTAGCATAAGTATCCATCACAAAAAAAACCTCACTAATCGGTTTGTGTAACAAATAGGTGCTAAGGGTAAAAACATTATTAGAATCAAGCATAATACTATCATTATCTAAAGAAGAAATATGAAGCATATGAGAATTATGGATAAGGATAGTAAAGGTATTGAAAAGGGAAAGAAAATCAATTACTAAGACCCTAAAGGAGGAGAAGATGCATTTATGAGGTATAATGCTTCCATAGACAATGTAATCATATTCTTATGATAAAATATCATGAGTAAATCAAGAACAAATGGATCACATCCCAAAATATATAAACATGTCAAAATCTATGGTGGAAACAAGAATATAGTCAAATATTAGGGACCATGAGTGTAAATATGTAAAGATATTACAATGAAGATCTGTCCAAGGGTGGGTAGGGTAGGTTCAAAAGATTATGCAATAAAGGCCCAAAAACCTTAATGCACTAAATTAAATGATGTGGAAACAAGGTAAGATATAATGTAAATCAAATAATACTCAAATCCAAAAACCCTAACATGCCCCAACAAAGGTCAATGGGGTGGGTAAAAGAAAGGTCACACATCTAAAGATGCAACCCTAAAATGAAGATTTGTTAATGAAGCATCAACATGCAAGGAGAAGAAAGCCCTAATTAGATCTAAAAACGAGATATAACATAAAAAAAATGATAGATATAAAAAAACTATTGAAGGATATAACCCTAGGGGGGAAGCTAAGTCATGTAAGAAATTGAGTTCACTAAAAATACAAATAAATAAATTGCTTCATATGGATTAATCTAGGTTGATTAAATACACACAACAATCAACTACCACTACTGCCGATCCTTTGTTGCCCCGGTCTGCTGACGATGTGCAATTATTTCCTGCTCGTCCCTCGCTTAACGGCTTTGCCGGTACGTTGTTCACTTCGATCTCCTCCTCTTCGCTACTGGTGCTCAGCTCCTTGCCCGTGGTGGTTGTTGGTGATCCTCTCCCCTCACCCTGCTCGGGGGTTGTTTCTGAGCCTTCTTGGTCGGTTGTGATGAGAAAGAAGGGACTCCCCAAACCCGTTGCTTCTATGCGGCCTCGGGTTCAGGGAGTTAGCTTGGTCCCCTCTGGTTCCTAGATTGTTTCTTTTCATTTTCCTTTGTTTTTTCACAGTTGTCAATCAATTGTTTTTGTTTGTTCCTATAGTTCAAATTTTGTTTTGAACTATGTTGTCCTTTGGCCCTTTGGGCCCTTTGTGAAGGGTACAACACCGTATAAATGTTGTTTATCTTTTCAAAAACAATCAACACACAATTAACCTAAGTTAAACTTTTGAGCTAGGAATGATAAGTTGAATTGCTATTTTTAGAAATTGAATGCAAGGGAATTAGGCACTTACCTCTTGGAACAACAATGAAGAATGATCACCAATGCTACACATAATAAGATCATCTCAATACAAAAAAAAAATGATATTTTTGATGTACTTGTCTATACTATTCTCCCCTAAATTCCTAAGCAAAATTTTAAAATTTCACCAATTAACTTGCTCATACATTTCATTAAACACTCCACCTAAATGTTGTTCCAGGTTACTATCCATTGTAACAACTCCCTCTGATATAGCTCCCAATTATTTTCATTCAAAACTTTGAGGATAAACATCAATCAATTTGTATCGTATGGAGGATAAGAAGTTTTTGTATGTTCTTTGGGTTTGTCACAATATTAGAACTTACATAATTTATTGATAAACTTGATATATAACTAAGCACAATATGTATGAACATCTGAGATACTTAACTTGAATATAAAACTCAACATATAAATATTTTCAATATCCAACATGTACAATAATTACTTTTTATGGTGACTTGTAAGTGTCCAAGCAATCCCTTTCCGAAGCTATAACAGATAATAAACTTCTCCAACATATACAACTCTTTTTTTTTTTTAAGAATAAACACCTAGATAAAGTGCAATGCACAGCTGGGTGGAAGGTAGACCTTTTTAAAACTCAAACAATATATAAACTCCTCCAATATATACAACTCTTATTAGTGCAATGCACAGCTGGGTGGAAGGTAGACCTTTTTAAAACTCAAACAATATATAAACTCCTCCAACATATACAGCTTATTTTTTTAAAGAATAAACACCCAGATAAAGTGCAACACCCAACTAGGTGGAAGGTAAACCTCCTTAAAACTCAAACAATATATAAACTCCAACATAAATAGCTCTTATTTTTTTAAAGAATAAACAACCAGATAAAGTGCAACATCCAGTTGAGTGGAAGGTAGACCCTTTTAAAACTCAAACAATATATAAACTCCTCCAACATATATAGCTCTTATTTTTTTAAGGAATAAACATTCAGATAAAGTGTTGAGTGGAAGGTAGACCTTTTTAAAACTCAAACAATATATAAACTCCTCCAACATATACAACTTATTTTTAAGAGAATAAATACCCAGATAAAGTGCAACGTCCAATGGAGTGGAAGGTAGACCTTTTTAAAACTTGAACAATATATAAACTCCTCCAACATATACAACTCTTATTTTTTTAAAGAATAAACACACAGATAAAGTGCAACGCCCAGTTGAGTGGAAGGTAGACCTTTTTAAAACTCAAACAATATATAAACTCCTCCAACATATACAACTCTTATTTTTTTAAAGAATAAACACCTAGATAAAGTGCAACACCCAATTGGGTGGAAGGTAGACCTTTTTAAAACTCAAACAATATATAAACTCCTCCAACATATAGAGCTCTCTTCTTTTTTTTAAATAAACACCTAGATAAAGTGCAACATTCATTTGAGTGGAAGGTCGACCTTTTTTAAACTCAAACAATATATAAACTCCTCCAACATATATAGCTCTTATTTTTTTAAAGAAAAAACACCCAATAAAGTGCAATGTCCAATTGAATGGAAGGTAGACCTTTTCAAAACTCAAACAATATATAAACTCCTCCAACATATACAACTCTTATTTTTTAAAAGAAAAAGCACCCAATAAAGTGCAATGTCCAGTTGAGTGGAAGGTAGACTTTTTTAAAACTCAAACAATATATAAACTCCTCCAACATATACAACTCTTATTTTTTTAAAGAATAAACACCCTCATAAAATGTAACGTCCAGTTGAGTGGAAGGTAGACCTTTTTAAAACTCAAACAATATATAAACTCATCCAACATATACAACTCTTATTTTTTTAAAGAATAAACACCCACAACTCAAACAATATATGAACTCCTCCAACATATACAACTCTTATTTTTTTAAAGAATAAACACCCACATAAAGTATAACGCCTAGCTAAGTGGAAGGTAGACCTTTTTAAAACTCAAAACAATATAGAATAGAATATAAGACTTTTAATGTTCAGGAGACCAAAAGAAGGTCTATAGGACAGTGACCCCAACAATTTTAGCATTGTGAAGTGTCGTTCTCCTGTCGTTTAATTTGATAATGAGCTCTCCCATTCTGCCCACCCATTCCATGCTGAATAGATCTTAAAAATTCCCTGTTGTTAACCCCCTTATGTAGCTTCCTTCGATGTCACTGTAAGCTTTGCAATCTAGGATAAAAAAAAAATTATGTTTCCACCTGCCCTGCTGCACAGAAGATACAAACCCTCTCTTCCCAAACTTCTTTTGGCCTTTTCCATCTCCCCGTTTCACACCGAAGACGATGCGAGTTAGTCCTCAATTGTGCTATGAGAATCTTTGACCTCCACGGAATATTTGCCTCTATATATGTTTTTTGTTGATGGTCCAAGTTGGGATTAAATTCTTCTACATAATACTTTTTCTTTCTCCCAACCGCCCTTGTCCACATAATCTTGCGAAATTTTTCAACCACATACAACTTTAATTTCTTACTATTATTAGAACACTCATTCAAGTGAATGTTCCACTTTCTCATCCACTTACAATTTTGATTCATCCATGCCATCTTTCTTTCACCTAAGACACCTCTAAAAACAACATTTGGCCACCGATGCATTTCCATCTGCTCAACCTTTTTCAAATATCTCAAAAGACTCACCATAGCTATGGCCTCAATAGGAATTGCCCCTATTTCAGCAAGAAGTACTTCATAGGGAACTGAAGATTTTAGTTTGAATTTGCTTGTGATCAAACGCTTTTGAATTCTTTCTATTTGTACCCATTTGATGTTTGAAGTGTTGCTAGCCCAAATTTCACACCCATAAAGGACCACCGGTATAACTAGCAACCCAAAAAATATTTGAATAGTTTTTCAATCCCATAACTCTGCTTCTTTGCATCTGTTTTGAAGAGAAAACAACGCTCTCCAACCCCCCAAAGTTATTTTCCTTCTGCAAGTTTCCCAACATAACTTGTTGTTGAAGTCAATTCCCAGGTATTTATACTCTATTACTTCCTCTAGGATACTCCCTTCGAAATAAAAGTTGAACTGATTTATTTTTTTCTTCTTAGAGAATACCATGATCTTGGTTTTACTAATGTTAACTTGCATACCAACATCTTTGCAAAAATGCTCAAGAGCAGCCAAATGCGCTTGCAACCCTTGAACAAATCTAGCAATCAAAATAAGATCATTTGCGTATAAAAGAAGTTTTACAACATACACTCCTAAGGGGACCCCTTCTCCACCCTTCAAATTCAACCACTCCTCAAGCTTATCGATATAAAAGCCAAATAGAGTAGGAGAAAGAGGGCAACCTTGTTTAACCCCAATGTCGCTCCTAAAGCTTTCTGAAGTACTTGCCTGAGTTCTGATTTTTACCCTAACATCCTCATAAAGCCTATGGACAGCAGCTCTAAAATGTTCGGGAATGCCAAGATCTTTCATTTTCTCCCACAACTTTTGCCTAGGCACTGTGTCAAAAGCCTTCCTAAAGTCCACAAAACAACAAAAGGCTTCCCCTTTCTCATCCCAAATCTTTTCAATGATATGTCTTAAAGTGATGCCATGATCAATTGTTGAGTGTTTTGGCCTAAAACCCACTTGCCCCTTTGCTCTCTTATTTTTAATTTCTGACCATTTGTTGATTATGTGCTCAATCATGCTGCCAAACAATTGTGCAAACAAAAGGTTGATCATGATGGTACGATAACTAGATGGGTTGTTAGCATCCCCACTTTTGAATAGGGGAATGGCTAAGCTAGTTATCCAATCTTTCAGAAACCCACACTGAATTATGTTAAATATATGCATAATGTGAGGAGCAATGATTTCCACCCCCCACTTTAGATACTCTGCTTGAAGCTCAACCAATTCTCTTGCCTTTCTTATCCTCAACTTTTTGATACCCTCTTTAACTTCTTGCAAAGTGAAAAGCTTTGTTGATGTGCTTACCCTTGGAGGCTTTTCATTCTCTACATCTTGCTCATATAAGTGTTTTTCATATTCAAACCATTGAGTTGCGGTGATGTTATTCTTCATTTCCTCCTTTGTTTGAAGCTCTTTCCAAAAGAGCTTTGGGTTGTTCTTCCCAAGATAAAGCAATTCTTCTCGTCTAGCGCTCATGAAACCTATTTTTTTAACTTTTACCATTTGCTTGTATAATTTTTTATTTTCTTTTTCTTTGCCTAGTTGCATGCTTGTTTTTCGTGCAGCTTTACATTCCTCATCAAACCAAGCATTTGCTAGAAATTGACTTACTTTTTTTCTCTTATTCTTTGCCCTTTTGTAGCCAACAAGAGCCTCTTGAATTTTATGCATTAACTGATGACTTTTTAAACCTTGCATTTGATTTCTTTCTTGTTGCATTAACTGCCTTAAAGTTTTCATAAATATGTTACAATTTTCTTGTGTTAATAAAACTCTGCCCTTTTTTCAGTTTGATGATCAGGCTATTCATGTTTCGTAGATTGGCAGTTTTTAGGCTAGGACAACCAAAGGCAAATAGGGTTATGATCATACTTTAAGTCTTCCATGGGCTCCTCAACTACAACTTTCATTATTTTGCAAACAAGGGTTTGCGAGCAAATAACATAGTCAACAACGATTGCCCCATTATATGCTTTGCATGTGAAATTACTAGAGTTCATCCAATGTCTCATTCCATTACAAATAACTAGATCAAAAATGCCACAGAAGGCAAGTAACTCTTCCCCAAAATGGTTGATGACCCCTCTATCCTCCAAACACCTTGCCCAAAGCTGATTGTCTTTTTCTATTAACCAAAGAGGATTGTTATCTTCTTTGTTCCACAAGCTACACGCTTGCTCATTGGTTGTCCTTGCATTAAAGTCGCCCCCTAGAAGAAATTCTCCTTGTTGCGAGAAAGAGGAAATATATTTTTTGAGAGACGCATATGGGTCCTTACCATCTAGGCCATTCTTTTTGTAAGTTTTTGACCCTTGCGAAGCAAAATAACATGCTGCAATTAATGAGTATTATTTTTTGAGATTTTAAACCATATGTATTGCTTACTTGGATTTGTTTTTTCTAACTGAATGTTTCTACCCCAAGCCTCTCTTATTAAGACCATAATACCACCATACCCCTTGCCATTACCATTTGCATCATTCCAAACCAGAAATTTTGTATAGCCTTCAAAAATAGGTGACTTGCAACCTTTATGTTCATGCGTTTCTACAAGACATACAATGTCTCTCCCATTAGCAATCGACCCTAACCCAGGTCCTCTTCTCCACGGATAACCTCTACAATTCCAGCACACTAACTCTAGTTTTTCCTGGGGGGGGGCCTACTTGCTATTTACCTTGGGACCAAAGGCTCATCTTCAAATTATTAGTTTTTTTCAACCATTTTTGTTGTGAATTTCATTTGTTGTGTTCCATTGTTGTCCTTACATCTCCTTTGTTATGCCCTTGTTGCATTGTATTATTTTGCAACAAAGGATCGATAATGATTGTTTTTCCCTTATACAGCCATGCCCTTTTACCTTCTCCTCTAGTTGTTCTTATTTTGAACAGCTCCTCTCTTCTCGCTACCTCTTGCATGACAGTTAAATGTTCATCTAAGAAGAAATAGGAGCCCCTCAAAAGCCCCTTTTGGCTTAACAGTTGGTGTTTCTCTTCTAAGCTCCTGAAAGTAACTTTGATGGGCCTCCAACTCCCCTCTCTTAGCTTTCCAACCCTTTTCGCTTGCAAAATTTGACCCCTCCATTGTAGCATGTCCTTCAAAAAATCGCTTGAAAGATTGTACGTGTCTTTATTCCAGCCATAATCCTTAACCCCTTTAATGATTATGTTTTTTGCCCTTTCTTGTCTTTCTCTAGTCTCATTTTCTTGTTCTTTACTTGCTTTACCCATTGCTTATGTTAACCCATCTGCTAGACTTTTAACTGTTTGAGTCCATGAATTGGTGCCCTTTGAGCTGAATTCCCTGCTACTTTCTTTTTTCTCAAGAAAATGGCCACTTGCTTGCTTCAAAGATTGAGTCTCATTATTTTCCGTTTTTGATCCTACCATATTTGAGATTGTTTCTATTGTTTGTTGCAAAGATAGCCATTCCTAAACCCATTGCTAAAACTCAAAACAATATATAAACCCCTCCAACATATACAACTCGTATCTTTTATTCTTACCTTTTTAAAACTCAAAACAATATATAAACCCCTCCAACATATAAAACTCTTATTTTTTATTCTTACCTTTTGAAAACTCAAAACAATATATAAACCCCTCCAACATATACAACTCTTATTTTTTATTCTTACCTTTTTAAAACTCAAAACAATATATAAACCCCTCCAACATATACAACTCTTATTTTTTATTCTTACCTTTTTAAAACTCAAAACAATATATAAACCCCTTCAACATATACAACTCTTATTTTTTAAAAGAATAAACACCTAGATAAAATGCAATGCCAGCTGAGTGGAAGGTAGACCTTTATGAAACTCAAACAATATCTTCAATATATACTCGGCAGTAACACTGGCAAATTAATCTTCAGCCGCGACTCCTATTTCATGTTGCACCTCCCATAATAGCCCTTAGCATCAGCCCTCTTCAATATGGTGTGCATTGAATTTCAAACATGAAACCCCTCCTTAAATAATCAAACTCCAATTTGGTGGCACCCATTTAATAGTTCGATGCATGCAGGCAAATAAGTATTAATTCCTTTACCAATATTCATTGCCCTTTATTTTTAAAACCTGTGCCTTGGTAATGTTAGTGACAATTATGAAATGGAATACATAGTTGAATTTTTGTGTCTCCTCCTTTAATCTTGCGACTCAATAATAGCCTCCTTGCACTAGTGAATAATCATAATAAACTTAAAAGGCATAATAAAGTAGTTCTTTTAACAAGGAACGATTATCTGAAATTACCACAACCAGCTGCCAATGAACTACAAATATAAAGTTGGTTCCACACATACTCTAAATCTCACGCCTAGAGTTATAATAAGACGCCATCAAATAAATCTTGCTATACAACCCGTTACTTCAATTGCACAACTAGGAAACTATTATGCCAACAATGACCACTAACACCACTCAATAGTAAGCCTCAAACTATGACACCCATACCTGATCGTGTTTTAATTAATGCAAATATTAAGAACCTCTTTCATTTGTAACACTTGAATCATTAAAATCCAATGCAAAGTCTGAATGACTTCACTTGTACCAACCAGGGTGGATAATCTCACCACTGGAGCTGATCTTTCTTTAGAGGGTTTCTGTCCTCCAAAAGGTTGTGGTGAACTCCATTCAACCAACAAAAATCTGCTCTTCAAATTCAAAACCAGCATGTCTACAACAATCCTCCTGCAAATTTTTATTCGCCCCTCTTCATAACTCCTCGAGTTGAATTCTTATTTTTTTCCCTTTTCACTTTTAATTTAATTCTCTTTTTGAATACATTCAAAAGTAACTTATTTAATTTATTTTAACTTTTTAAGTTACTTTTGTACCAATAAAATAATTAATTTAAGTTGTCTTTATAATTTAACATTTTCCGAACAACTCAAAATTAATTATTTAATTATATGCCAACTCATAAAACTTGGGGCATTACATTGTCAAAAAAGTACAACTATCACAAATTATTTGCAAATTGAATCTAAGCTCTATGAGATTGACCCTATGCTTTGTGAAAATATTATCATGCACGAAACCATCATGTAACCTGTGTGTCTCTTTGTTTCCTTGATCTAATGTCTCAAAAGGGTCATGTTCTCCTAGTTCAACCCCTTGATTAGATTGGTTTTATGATCATAAGCAAACATCAAAGACAACACTTAAACATGCAAATGTCATGAATGAGTTAATTGCAAATTCTGGTTCCTTTTAGTGCTCCAAATCAAAATATTCCTAGAATGATTTCTCCTTGATATGCTTAGGATTTTGTAATGATGCTCCTAGATTTGTGTAAATGAATGAATGAATTGCTTAAATAGCAATGCATCACAATAAATTTCTTAAATATGTACCAAGTTAGCTCATAATAGCCGGTAAAAATGTAGTTGGAAAAAATTTGAATTTGAAATTAATTGAGGTTCAAATCCATGAGATTGTGGATCTATCTTGGACACAATGGGATTGACCTAAAACAAGGATGCACATATCTCAAGGTGATGAGTTAATGCATGGATGTGTATAATGATAAGTGCAATCACTTGCTAATAATGACAAATGTATTAGGGTAAGAATAAATGGGATTGGATAAGATTGAATCTATGGAATTATGTGTAGATACGGATATATAGAGGATCATGCAATGAACCCAAATTTAACCAAGATTATGGCATTTATTGATACATGATTGTATTAAGACATTCCATCAAAATGGGCCGAAAACTAAATGAGAATTGACATAGGTATGCAAATTTCACTATTTACAAGTATATAAGTGTTTTCAAAAATTAAAAAATAAAGATATGAAAGTATGTGAAACCCCCAAACTACCATTTTTAAACATGTATATGTCTATATATTAGGAAAAAGATATAATAACTAAAAATAAGAATCCAAAATTTTGAAATAACATTTAAGTGTGCATGCACAACACATACTAATCTTGAAGTACACTAGTGAAAGGCTATGAGAACCAAAAAAAAACTAATTCTAGAGATCTAAAACAAGATTAATTTAGGAACTCTTAGTCTCAAGGGGTGAATTCACTAGCACATGCTATGAAGTTGGAATATATGCCAACTTCTCATCTAGATCAACCTGTAAAATATCGACAAATAAATATCAACGTTTTTAACTACATGGCGGAGTTACACTTGTACAGCTCTATATCTATTTTGTAATTGGATTTAGCTCAATACTAATCTTATGAGATGACACATTCCACATTAAGTTTTTCCACCATGAGTTTTTGGTGGTAGATTCTTGTGTTGGGAGTTATTTTATATGTCTACAATTAAACGCATTCCCTTATATATTGTGATTGTATTTTTCAAGGAATGTATGGCCTTTAGTCATGGACAACACTTTAAGCATTGCAATACTAGGGCTATGAGGTCTCCATTATGTCTCACATCTAATTTTCAACCTATCTTGGATTTCAAACAACAATACATTGAATTGGCAAGATGAGTTGTCTTGTACAATTTAGAAGGTTATTTCTTTTGAATATAACACAATGAAGAGAAAGCTGACTTATAAAGCATGCCAAAGTTCTAATAAACAACCTATGTTGGCATATTATTCAATGGAGGAATAATTCCACTTTACCATTATATGAAGAAAAACCAAAAAACATTACAAATTAATGCCCAAAGCTTATCAAAGTGGGTCAAGGGCATTCAAAAATACACCAATTACAATATAGAAGTACTAGGGCATAAGGGTCATAAGTTATGAAAGAAACTAAACACCGAGAGCTAAAGAAAAGAAATTAATCCCATGTCCCCATATGGCTACTTAAAGGTGTTTTCTATTTAAATTTAAGCAGTTGAAATGTTCCCATGCAAAAAACTTATTATAGGAAAAAAATCATTTGGAATCTTTCCCTATTTTAATGGAGCAGCAATTGTTTAGGAATTGAAAATAAGGGCAAGTCCCCATGCAGTTGCTTAGCTTATTTTGGCTAGTAGCCATTGCTCAACATTTTAAGGAGCATTTTGTGGAGCTGGTGGGCCCCATGATTGTTTTTTTGCTTATTTTTAAGTAGTTAATTTAAATTTAATATTTTCAACTATATAATGAAATGAACAATGTTAATAATATTTTGTGCAAGTAAAAACAGGAGGGAAAAATTGTAGGCAAATGTAAAAAGGGAAGCAAAGAGATTTGTGGAGCCACATGGCATTTTTTTTAAATGCAGCAGCTGCTTATTTTCAGCCCCCACATTTTTCCACAACCTATTTTCATTTTTTAAGCCCACGAAAACAAGAAAAGATTCCAAATTATCCTATTCCCATAAATAAAAAATTTCATGGGGTCATCTAGCTGCTTAATTTTAAGCAAAAAATAGACTTAAGCAGCAGCATGGGGACAAGGGGGTAAGCTATGAAAAAATAAAGGGGTTGGAAATAAGTAGCAACTGCATATTACCAAAAATACCACGTGGCTCCACAAGTTTCTTTCCCTTTTTTTAATATTTGTTTTTTATTCTTTTTTTCCAATTTTTATCTGCACAAATTATTATTAATACTATAAATATAAATTTAAGATGACTACTAAAAAATAAGCAGAAAGATTAAATATTCATAGGACCACCAGCTCCACAAAATAATTCTTAAAAACGTTGAGCAGTGATTGCTAACCAAAATAAGCTAAGCAGCCGCATGGGGACCTACCCTTAGAGGGCCAAAATGAAAGTGGTTGAAACTTGAACCCCAAACTAAAGGACCTATGTACAAGTAGAAATAGCCATGTGAGGAAAGGGCTCCTAAATGAAGCACAAAGTGGATGATGATTAAAATGAGAGATCAAGACTAGTAATAGTCATTATCACATATATGCAGGAAGGCTCAAGTGAGAAATCAACATCATTATCATCAAACATTGCCAATAGGCCAATGCAAAACGTGCTAATGCCCATCACCAAATGTCTTGGATAATAGGCACACGCTAGGCAATCCTAGCAAGAAGCAGTGTTTTAAGTTTTAACCCTGGAACATCTAAATCTAAAAGTAGATGGACATCTAGTGGTAGAAAAAAAACTGGTAATGATCACCAGCGTTGTGATCTTAATGGAAAGACAATGAAGCTAGAAGTTTAATTCTTCGTAGAGATTAGAATTTTTCACATGAGAAGTTTTTTTCTTTATAGAGCTTAGAAGTCTGATAGCAAATTGATTCATATAATGGAAATATTCTTCCCTACAAAGCGACAAAGCACTAGTATTAGTGATAGCTTAATGCAATTAGAAATAGAAGCTAATATCTTGCATAAAACATTGTTAAAAAGAATAGCTAAGAAAAATATTTGTATCTCATTCATTTTCTTTTTTAATGATTCTATTTCCTCAAAGCTCTTGAACCTTAAAAAAAATGAAATCCAAACTGCAAACAATTAAAAAGTCAGCATACTATCTGATCGAGATAACAGTGCTTTTTCAGCCCAGTAATTGTCCACCCATTCATCACGATATGTTTGTGGATGTTTATTTCTGTTTCGTAAAGTTTCTTCATACATCTCCTTCCTCCAAGCCTCCACATGGACACATCCACATTGATCAGCAAGCCTGTCAATATATTCAGACTGCCAGTAGAAAAGGTCTGTGAGGTAAGATACAGGTCCAAAATGCTTCTCAAATGTGGATTGAGATTCCAATAATTGTAAGCAATAATAGAGAAAAACAGAGAAAATGCTAACAACCACATGGTTAGCTTTATGAACCATCTGAATCTGATTAGGAAGTTCTACGAATTCATTCCACCTTGAATCTAAAGTAAATGGAAGTTATTTTAGAATAGAATATTCTGATGAAGGGACCAGTTTGGATACGGGAAACAAGGATGGGTATGGGCATTGGTATGATATCTAACCAAAAACAGGATATGGTGTTACAGGGGTACAGGGGAATGACAACATACGATTTCTTTCAATATTATCTAGCTTGGTGAAAAAATTATTACAAAACTTATAAATGGAAATTCAATTTTTTGAAATAAGTAAAGGAATTTACTAATACATATTAATATAGAAGTACACTTTATGAAAGGCCGTGTGACATCAGTAAAAAGTTGAAAGCTCAAAATCAAATTAGAAACCCCTATCCTCCATTCAGATCGAAAAGAAATAGATCTATTTCATGTTGTTTTATTGTTGCTCCTACACTTCATAGTAGTGGATAGTCCTACTTAGCCTATATTGCAGCAACTTTAAAATTATCTTGAGTTTTCATTTGCTACAAGAAAGTTGCAAATACAAATTGGGGAATGAATTTATTAGTACATGCTAGTACCATTTAATACACTTCTAATTTTGATTGACTGAGTAAAGCTTCAATACACAGACATTTCAACCCTTTCTATTGTTTTCTTTTCTTACTAGTACCACTTTCAGCATTGATAAGAATGCTCTTTTCTACTAAAAGTATAAATTGTCATGCAAAAATCAGCAAAAATACTTGTCTATTTTTCTGTTGCCCATTTAATACTCTTCAACCAGCTATCAGCTACAAGAGAAAAAACATTCAGGTCACTTATATGGCATATTTAACCTCCTTCTATAGGAGATTCCAGGATACGCCAGCTTAAGTTTACTGATGTCTATATATATACCTGTATTGTCTCCAGTGTTAACTCTGCAATACCTAACAACGCATGCATATTGGCTACCAAGCAACACACCAAACCTTGATCATCCTTGATAGGGAACCAGCGGTTCAAATGATAATTTTGTTCTGATATGAATGGTTAAAGTTTTCTGGATTTAATCATATGAGGAGAGTGTGTGTCTGGTTGGTAGTAAATGAAAAAGATAGAGGTATAGCCACTGGCCTTGGCTTAACCAGATAAACATTCTATAGAAACTATTTATTTTCTTAAGCAGATTGGAAAAAAGACAACAGTCAAAGCAGACAGCATTTGACTGACCTGATGAGGGCCAAGGATATGAGTGTAATGTCTGGGCTGACCAGCAGTCTCATTACGAGCATAGAAATCTTTCACAGCTTCCATCATGTCATTTCTTGATGGAAGTTTTGCCTTCCCAGACAATGTATGTGCTATCCACTTGGATTGTAACTCACATACTACAAAAGGTATTGCCTGAAACCAAAGAAAATTGTTTCCACGAGATTAATTTGGTGGGTTAAACCTTGAAAAAAGAGATTTTGATAAAACTTAATATATCTCTATTTATGTTATCATCAATCATCACTTGTTTGACAGATTTACATTTTACAAACCTGCCACGGTAGGCCTACAAATGAAAGTGAAGGAGCTAGAAAGGGTGGAAAAACATGCTCATACAATGGGCCCACACAGTTGTCATTCACAGTCACAATTCCCTTTGTATCCAGAAAGGGGAAATAATATGAATAACTGTAAGAAGGAAACATCAGAACCAGATTGATGCATGTTATGGAAAGAGATAAAGCACAGTAAACCATGCAGATGTGAAATGCTACTTTGTTTTAAGTAGACTCTTTGACATCATTACAAAGCAATATTAATTTAGTAGCATTTTAATAGACATAGAGCAGAATAGTCTACCCTGTGCAATGGATAATAGAATCAGCAACAATGGAAGCACCATCTTCAAAATTGACAGTACCATCTTGGCATAAAGATTTTATCTGTGTCAAATTCAATAAAACATCCAATAGTATTATTGCCATTTTCAAGTTTGGGCTCTTTCTTATAAAGTAACTAGCATGAAATCCATAACATTGAAGTCAAAGCCACCCATCAATGTCAAAGACTCAAAAATATTCTATTACATACACGATTATTCAACACAAAATTTATTTAAATAAATAAATACCTCAGGGTGCAGAAAGATGTTGTAGGGGCCATCCACAGGGTTTGTCACAAGGACATCACATTTTCTTGACCTCACCGATATGTGCACTTGTTTAGTAACTCCCACCAACTCTAGAGCAATATCTTCACCACTATATGAGTTCCCAATTATGACTACAACCTGAAATCCAAAGTGAAAACAATTGTCTCGTTGCAACCCTTCAATAAATCAAATTGAATTTTAAACCTTTAAGAAGCCAGTTTAAGCCCATGAGTAGCTTGAGATCTTTGCTTATGACAAACAGTACTGAGCTCTTTTACAGTTGAAATGCTTTGCATATCATGATTGCAAATAAAAAGGACAAAAGAAATATTTTACTTTGTTCTTGCAATTTAATACGACCAGAGGCCAATTTCAAAATTAGGGGATATATTTATAGGAATTATACAATCTCATAAGCAAAGGA
The DNA here is from genome assembly GCA_007115665.2 of Sequoiadendron giganteum. Taxonomy (NCBI): domain Eukaryota; kingdom Viridiplantae; phylum Streptophyta; class Pinopsida; order Cupressales; family Cupressaceae; genus Sequoiadendron; species Sequoiadendron giganteum. Next base: position 65,320,733 of record CM021100.1, on the reverse strand, counting down.
TATATTGATATAATTTAAGCAATCTTGAAATGAAGAGCATATGACTAAACCACGAAAAGGTATCACCACAAATTGGAAAAAAAAAATACAGAAGACTCATTTTAGGAAAAAGCACCATTATGAGTTGTGGAAATTCTCGAACTTTCCACTTCATAAACTGAATATGCATGAAAGTGGTCAATGGTTGTCTAATTTATCCTATAAAGAGACCTATCTATCCCAACCTTAGAAATCCAAAATCATCTCTACAGTCTAAATTATTTTGACTATTCTCTTGATCACAAAGCATGCTGGGATGTAGCTTGCAATCAATCGATTTCTTATATTTTCACTTATGTAATATCCACCCCAATTTTTTCCACAAATTTCAGCATTAGCTAAAATGCAAAGATAAGCAACTGAATAAGTAACCCTCCACTTTCTGATCACCCAGATCCCAATGTGGGCAAGGTAAGAGCATACAGTGAAAAGGAGATCTTGCAATTACTGGAAAGATAAGCTAACTGGAAATGAACATCTTCCACTTTCTGCTCACCCAGATCTTGATGTGGGCAAGGTGAGATCAGATGGTGGTTGGCTTACAATATTGAAAATCCTCTAAGCTACCACTTCTTCAATGGGGTGAGTAATCATAATCAAGTGCATGAAAGTAAACATCTGCTTATTCAGCAGGAATTACAAGAAAGGAAAATGCACTTGGCAGCAAGTCGACCAACCTTCACTTGTTCAACGAGCAATAACAAGAAAGTAAATAAAGAACTTGACCACTTATTCAGCGGGAGCACCACTTGTTAAGTGGGGTAAGTATCCAAAATAACAAGAATCAAATCGCTGATTAGTACTACCAATTCAGCGTTACAATGAGTGTTCAGTACAAGATATTATGAGATAATCAAGTCAACACAATAGCCCACTGAATCCGTAAACAAACACTGCAACATGGGAACAATTAGGCATAATAAAACATGAGAAGATAAAGGAGTATCAGGTCTGATATGACTGGTGCAACAGTCTGATATGTACAAACAGCAAGCACAAAACCCCAACCAACCCTCATGAAATGAGCATATATCCTCCAATACTCAACAAAATCTCACCAAACCACTAGCAAATGATTCCACAATGCTAGGCGTCCCAAACAAGGTAGTAATCCGCCACAAACAAGACTGATTAGCACTAGCACAAATCCCAAGACACCCTCAGCCAAGTGGTACAGCCTCCTAGGTAGGTCCGCCAACTCTTAAAAATCCATTTCTCAATCAATAATTACCAAACCATGAGCAAAGTGGCCCCCAAGCATGAGAAGAACAATGAACAAACACCCACAAAATGATATTCACTTCTTCATTCAGCGTGAGCAAAAAGGTGGATCAGTTAGGCACATACCAGTAATGTCAAAGTCTGATATAACACACCAAAAATGCCTCCAAAGCTGAAAACCATCACACACACACCAAAACATACCTAGAAGACATCAAAACTAGCAATAACTGAAAGGAATAAAATAGCCATCATGAATAGAAGCTGCAACCCCTAAGATGGAGCTACAACACTATTCAGGTAGGAGATATCTCTCAATCTCGAAACTAAAGTTGACTTGGAGGGATTTCATCCTCAAAGCCCAAGGAGATCACTCTACATTTTGGTAGCACTTCATTATATCAAAATCAGCATGAACAAATGAGAGCAAGTGAGGGTATTATATAGCCTTTAAGACCCAGGAATTTGAATTTTTTTTCCCTCTCAAAATGGGACGCCACATTTGGAGAATATTATATTTTATTAAAATCACTTAACCCCTTCACTTTTGGTGTCCACCTTTGAACATGCATAAATTTAACTTTTAAAATGCTTAAGTCCCCAAACTTGGCGTCCAAACTCATATTCCCCCTTTTAAAACAACTTAAGTTGATAATTCTAAGCGTGGGGGTCAAAAAGTGACTTAACATTATAAAATGAACTTAAGTTGCCAACCTTTCCATTTTTGAACTCCAAGGACAATGGAGAAGCCAATTGCTAAAAATACCAAGATGCCAACCACTGCAACTGCCACGACTGCCAAAAATAGTAACCCTGCACTGAATTGCTACCAAGACCACTTCCAAAAATAGCACTTACTAAAAATAGCATACTGCTAAAAATATTAAGTGACTCCAAACTCAAAATAAGCACATTCAGAGAAGCAATTGTGACTTACTAAAAATAGCAATGACTGCCCACCAAGGTTCTTAGAAAACCCAGGAAGACCCAAAAACCCTTTTGGCAAACTCCTACAACAATCTCCTAAAAAACTGACGAGAAACCTCCAAGAATCTTGGAAACCCTAAAAAGCCTCCAAGTAGCCTACAGGTCTTCGGAAATAGACTAACGATCACAAGAATGCCTAAGATTGAGAAAGGGACATTATAACTTATATGTTATTATGAGTCACCAGAATCTTGAGCTTAAGGTCGTGTTGACGTGTGTTTTATGACAACACCAACACAGAATAAAATGTTCAACGGTCACTCTATTCTCTCTTGATCAAAGTATTCCACATGCTAAGATTGCGTGAAAGATCATGCGTTCAACTCCAAGGTTCCTTTTATTGCAAATAGACTCAGTTGGTTGATGTGAATATACTGGGTATTCCAAGGGGACTTACGTAATTGTTCGATTTTGCCAAGCAGATGAAGGGTTTTAACTATGATGTTCTGATATTTGAACAGATCGGGAGATACTGAATTTAAAGGGATAAAGGGGATAGGAGTTCTATGATCTATTTCTAAGGGGGTGGAATGCGAGGAAAGACTTTGGCAATCTTCAAACCAAACTTTGTTTCGTCTCCCCTTCGGACAACTATGACAAAGTTGGTGCAATCTTCAAAGGATGGATAAGATGTTCAAATTATGGCCTAACACGTACACTCCGTCACAACGATGCAAGTGAACACGTGAGTCACAACCGAAGTTAGGTACTGATATTCCAGTTGACCACGCAGGGCAGACTTACCGTCAGCAAGCCCGCTAATGGTATGGATAAAGGAAGACTTGCCCAAACCAACGCCACACTTCACAATTAACAACTACTTGCATGAAATAAAATCAACTTTACTCTATCTACTTGAATTGGAAAGATGAACAAGCCTTGCTAGCTACTCACAATAAAAGATAGAACCACCAAGCAATGATAAACCTTTGTATTATGAGAGTTTTCCACAACAACTTCTTACAAAACTTTCAAAGGGAAAGCTTTCTTTCCTTTTCAAACTAAGCTAACCTCTAAGCTATGCTACTTCTAAGCTCTATCTCCTAGCTATCTCTCTGATTTCTTAATCTGATCTAACATCCATTACAAATGAGGGGGGATGCCCCTTTTATAGTTGGCCTAGTCTAGCGGACGGCTTAGATTGAATTACAATGAAGGGCTCAGATTGAGCCACATATGCCCTAATTAGGGTTTTTGCCCTAAAAACTGCCACAGAGAGGAGTGGGGCAATGAATGCGCTGGAGATTCTCCACTCCTCATCAGGAACCACTATCTGCAATTAATGCCCACCATCATCAACAAATTCTCGTCCAGAAATGCGTTCCCACTGTCTGCCTGCAAATTCTGTTGCGTTAGGAGGAGGCAACAACACTTGGTTCAAATCCTCCTTGCAAAAAGCTCTTCTTCGTTAAGTCCTCCTGTTGCTTCCATTCCTGGATGCATTTCTCTCTTGTAACTTTCACATTTCTTCAACTCACTACCTTGGGCATATTTAGCCCCTTTCACACCACATTCTTAATGCCGCAGACAAAACTTCAATGCCTTTTCCTTTTCCAAAGTTGTAACGTTGCCCAGCTTCATCACCTCAAGTCTTCACGCTCTAGGTCTGGTGTTCATCCTGCCAAACAAAAGAAGAGCATCAGAACACTTATAATATACCTTCACTTTACTTACCTAATCTCCACGTTCTGACTGATTGATCTCCGAATGTGATAGAGTTCATAACTTTTCAACAACTGGGTGCATGGTGTTCATTTCATGAGGTCTTCTTCAAGGGCGCATCCACCACCTTGTGCCTGGAGTTTGTGCCTTAGAAAATATTTCACCTCGAGGATGCACTTGAATGCTTGATGTTTGAGCTTCATTTCATCTTCAAATTCCTCCATGCCTTAGACAAATTTCATCTCTACCCTGTGAGTGCATTTGACCCCTTGTTGCTTTATTTTTCCTTTCCCTAAGCAATTTTGTCTTCTTCATAAATTTCATCCACTGTAATCTAAGCGCTCATTTTGACATTGCCAGCCGAGGCATTTTTTGTAAACAATTCTCTTTATTTGCCTTAGAGAATTTTTTATTTCGCTTAGGAAATTCATTAAACGGGTGCCAGGCAAAAATATCCATCAAAACAACGCAAGCAAGGTGTGGAACAAATTCAAATCATCTCCCAATGGGAAATGTCCAATACCCAGAAAAAATTTCCCCTCGGAACTCATCATTTTCATGTGTACCCAAACGAAGGGGTAAGTTTAATTTTTATTATTTTTGAAAAATAATAAAATTGCTAAGGTTTATTCAACTTTTAATTCTGGACGTACTTCACACCTGCAATCTTCATTTTTTTGTCTTGGCATTTTTCCCTAACTCCTTGAAGAATTTCCCCTCCTGTTCATGGGCATATTTCATCTTGCCTCTGGAAATTTTGACATCACCCCCTAGGCGTATTTTTTTATTTTCCCCTTAGAAAATGCCTTAGAAAAATTTAAATTTTATTCTCTTACCCATGAAGGGCGCATTTGAGCATGTCAACTTCCACTCAAGCCTCACGCCTTGGCAACCTTTACCTTACACTTAGCGAATTTTCATGTGTTAATTTCCACCTTAGGGTGCATATGAGGTGGTGTGAAGGAAATCCGCCAACACTTTAGTATTTTCTTGAAACCACGCCCTCCTCTTGCCTTGGGCGCATTTCACATGTGCTAGAGGAACTTTTGGGCACATCTAGCATGTGGTGAGGAAATCCACGCCTTAGCATTTGTCTCATCTTGTCTTTACACCTTAGGCGCATATGAGGGGTCAAGCTTCCATTTTGACACTTAGAATATTATTACACCATCACCTTGACCTTGAGGGCGCATTTCTCATAGGGAGGAGGAACCTTTTGCCTTAGAAACTTTTCTTTCATTCCCTTTGCAGCCTTGGGCGCATTTGAGGTAGGGTGGAGGAATTTCACACTTGGAAACTTTTTCATGCCTATAACCCTTACTGGGCGCATTTCAGCCTTCCAACTTCTATTTTCCACGCCTAGAATTTTTTGTGTCTCCACCTCAACTTTGGGCGCATTTAGGGGGGGTGTGAAGGAATTTTCATACTTAGAACATTTTCCCTCTCTATGACTTGCATGTTAGGCGCATTTGGAGGGGGCAGAAGGAATTTGCAAATACTTAAAATATTTTCTCAAGTCTTCTTTCCATGAGGGCGCATTTAGGGGTGTGAGGAGGAATTTCTCCACACTTAGAAAAATTTTAAACATCCTCCCTCTTGCTGGGCGCATTTCACCTAGGCTGGAGGAAATTTTATCAACTTGGGCGCATTTCACCCATGCCACTTCCACTCTCAAGCTTGGCGCATTTCATGTGGGGTGTAGGAATTTTTATCTTGCTTGAGGGCGCATTTAGAGGTGTGAGGAGGAATTTCTCAAGCTTGGGCGCATTTCACCCTATGAGGGGGAAATTTTACACTTAAACTTTTTATGCCAACCCTTGTAGCCTTGCAAGCTTGGGGGCATTTGGAGGCATGAGGAGGATTTTCAAATGCCTTAGAAACTTTTCAAATCGGCAAACCTCCTTGGTGGGCGCATTTCCTATGAGGTGAAGGAAATTTCATTGCCTTAGAAATTTTCTTGCCATCAACTTCTTCTCTGGGCGCATATGAGGGTATGTGATGCACTTTTCCATGACTTAGAATTTTTTAAAGCCTCCTTCATGCCTAGGCGCATCTCTGCTCTTCCCTTGCCAGTTTTCAATTTGAAAATCTTCAACGCCCTAGCTACCTCTTGCTATTCTATTTTTAGCAAATTTTGGAGAAGTGTGACTCTTCTTGGCTTTTCACTCGTTCTGAACTTGGAGCTGGCGTGATATGTTTCTCGTGACCTCGCTACCCTATTTATACTTGTTGCCCAAGCTCATTCTCTATTTTTAGCCCACCTGCTATTTTTAGCAAACCCTAAAATTGCTTGTCTTCTGCAGCTCCGTTTGACTTGAATTTTTCACCACGTGGTCCTCATCGCTTGGTGAACCTGTTCACACCAACCCCTCATGCTATCCTGCTATTTATAGCCCTGTTCCGAGGGTGACTTACTGTAAATAGTAAGTGCTCGGATTGTGTCCAAATTTTACCGGTAGACTACCTGAAGGATACTGATCGCAGTGGGATACCTCCGTTTTTCAAAATTCTGGCATTTTACTCCTCTTTTTAGGCATCGAAGCCAAAAACCCTAATCTGTCTTGCATGTGCCTCGAATGACCTCCATTTGACTTGATTTCTGCTATATGTTGCTTTGCTCGTGAAACTGAAGTGTTGGGTGACTGCTGGGGTGAACCTGCTATTTATAGTAAACACCTGAAAAGTGATCCATTTGATGTCAGATGAGTTTGCATGTCATAGTGCCCGTGGGATCTCAAAAAACCCAGAAAAACCCAGAAAACTGGTCGACATGCGGGCACTGGCTAAAAATAGTAAGTCCTTGAAAAATGATCCATCTTGCTTGCATGTCACATCACTGCAAAGCTCTTGCAAAACCCATAAGGAAAATCTGGACATGCACTGAAAATCACTGCATGCAAACCCTAAAAATAGCATCGGAATGTTGTACCGTTGAAAGTCACCATCTTGATTTGCATGTTATACCATCGCGAAGGTTTTGAAAAACCCAGATCGATCCTCCAATCATGCATTGGACAATCATATGTCTAAACCCTGAAAATGGCCTCTGAAGGCTGAACTGCTAAAACTAGCCAGTTGTCTGAATCTATTCAAATTTCATGTGTAGGCACCCTGAAGTTGCCTAGATGTGCTGAAGTAGTTAGAATCCTGAAATCCTAAGGAAAAGGCCTCCATATTGAGCACTTACTAAAAATAGTAAGTTGTCTGATTTCAATGAAAACTCAGTGAGAACCTGCTGGAAGCCTTCTGACAGCAATGTTAAGCTCAGCTGTCAATTTACCAACCTGATTTAAACTCAATCCAGCCTGAAGAACAAAACCCTAATTTCACAGATTCACTTCAGACTTAGCCAACATTTCAAATTAGGTCAAAGAACAGGGACATCCCCGGAAAAACAAAAAGATCAGAGAGAGAGAGAGAGAGAGACGCAAAACGACCCAAAACCAAAGCCAAAAGACCAGAATGGAGCAAAAATTAGGGGGTCCCCATCTGAATGGGGCAATGTGTGAAAAGGTCACAACAGGTCGGGGACCCAATCTCTATATCCATACTCATAACATATTTAGATGTAATAAGCCATACTTCTATTCATATAATGATTTATACATACCAAAATAACATGACAAAAGGATCACAAGCCAAATGTCTCCATGTGGTATTAATGTGTTTGTTAATGATGATAAGCATTTGGAGCATTGTTTTTGCATGTTCAAAATCTTGGGAAACTGACCAGCTTAGCTTTTAGTTATTCCAGATTATATTCACAACAAATGTTTGGAAGGCATGCATATAAGATCCAATGCACATGAAGATATCCCATTCCAAAGAAGCATTGAAATTACAAACAAAACATATGATGCATAAAATAAATAAACTAGAATACTATCATAAGCATTATAAAGGAAGATTCAGGAGATTAAGTGTGGAAGAAAATAAAGACACCAGAAAGACAATCAACAAGTAAAACAGAAAACTGATGTAAATGATTATAATATTCATAAACAACTTGGTGAAAATATTATGGTCTATCTCATTGTATGCAATGCTTTAAATCCTAGAAGGTTGTCTCTAAGTCCAACTACTAGCTAAGAATTGCATGATAAGACACTTGTTATAGAGGAGGATTTCCATATCAAGTTTTTTTCGCATTTTATTTTTTGGTGTTTTTGCTCTTGGAAACTTGGAAACTTATTTATACTTGCTAAATTCTTTTGAATTACTGAGCTATGTTTTTAGGTTATTGAAACTTCATATTCTGGCTATAGGACAGAAGCAAACTCTTGATTAATTGAGTGTTTAAGCACCTCATCTCGGAATGGATCAGGAACACGGTAATTATGACTGTGAATTTGTTTTCCTGGCCATCTTTCAATACCTGCAAAGGATAAAAAGCAACAATAATTCACCTTATACCCAAAGCATTAACAGCAGCAATCCTGGATTCAAAGATGTATAAATCAAATTTAAAAGTATTGATTAAATCTATGTGTGATCCAGCGTACTCCAGGGACACATCCCCAAGGTTTCGGGGCTGTCTTGGAGATCTCAAACATCCAGGGTACTCAGGGATCCTCCACATCCATTAAAAAAATCAAAAAAGAGGCATCCCCCAAATAATAAACTTGAAAAAAGATGTCTGGATGTACCTGATGTCCCTCAACAATCCTAAGGACATCAGGATGTATCTCACAGCTGTCACTTGTTGACAGTTGCAAAACGTTCAGAAACAAAATCCTAAAACCTATATGGGAGGCCCACCAATGTCCCCACCCTAAGGTAACCCATAAAGTTGTATAAACTCATAGCCCATTACCTTTAGCATTTGCAACAAAGAAACAGCTTTTAAGGAAAACAGAGTCAGAAGGATGAAAAAAGAAAGAAGAGGAAGAAGAATATTTGAAATTCAAGCCACGATCTCTCTAGGTATGCCCACTCTTCACTCTTCACTTTGCAATGTTTGTATCAGACAAAATGTTAAAACGTGGCTTTTTTTGTGTTTCTTCATTTGCTCGACAATAAACTTAAAGAGTAATACATAGTTATTGAAGTGAGTTCAATCATAATGTGTTAATACGTTTTTTTGTTGTTTTGTAATGTATGAATGCTATCTCTATTTCACTTGAAATGAGCTTCAAAAAGAAGTTGTATTTTTATCTGTGGATATAAAAATTGCTTGGTTTTTCCTTGCACTTCAATGTGCTAAAGAAATTGTCATTGCTTTTTGTAACTGCGATGTGCTAAAATGCCTATAAATATTGTTGTTTTATTTAATGCACTTGCGATGTGTCAAAATGACCAAAAAATATTGTTGTTTTTACTTTTTAGAAAGCCTAAATAGATTGTCGTATTTTAATTCAGATTGATTTTATCTTTTCTTTGTTTCAGTGTTCAAGGCCAAGATGAATTACTTAAGTAACAATGAGTAGATTGAAATGGGTAATGAACACAAAGTAACCATAGGCGAATGAGTAAGGGCAGTCAAGCCAACTAAACTGAAAGTTCAGTTGTTGGGAGTGTTTTGCATTTTGATTGCCTTTTCAAGATGGTGGTAATGGGCCATTCAACAAGCAAAGCCCTTTGTGCCAGTTTGCAGTGACAACTAGCATAAACAAGGGTTGTATTTCAGGAGGAAGCCAACATTGGAAATGCAATATTTTGGGCTTTTAATATAAGGAAAGCCTTATGAGAGTTAATACACACCTCCTTAATATATTTGATGAAGGGGTTAGGCCTTGTAATAAGATTAACACTTGACCAAAGGGAAGAGATGTTCAGGTTGTACAATAAGAACATCTGTCTACCATCTGCTACTTCCTCAAGGCTTCTAGAGAGGTATTTGCACATCCCACATTTACTACCTTTGAAGGGGGTGCAGTGAAACCAAGGAGGAAGCTAAGGGCCACAAATTCAGCAATAACTTCAAAACCGATTATAAAATTGTGTCATGTGTAGGTGAGAGACAACACAAATGATGCCATTGGCTAATTCCTTTTCACTAATTGTATTCAATATCATGTTGCTTTTTCTCCTTATTTGAAGGAAGCTTTTGCCAAGCAAAACTATCATATGTGCCTCTTGGCAAAACGAAATCGAGAATCACAATATCAAAAAAAAGTATTCCAAGCTTAACTTCTGAATCGAGGAGATGAAGGTCACATGAATGACACATTGATGCAATATCATCATAGATAGATGGACAAAGAGTAGACATTGCCCACTCATCAATGCAATAGTTACATAAACATGTAAGGCAGGCCCTTACTTGCTTAGGGAAGTTGATTGTTTTGGAAGGACAAGAATGCAAAGTTTCAGTTTCAGTTTTAGGTTTGAAGAAGTGCCATTAAGAAGTATGGCATTTCTAATGCAATGCAAGTGGTGACAAATGCAGTGTATACATGTAGTACAGTAGGTAAGTTAGTTGAGGCTACCTCAAGGGCCCGAGGCACATCTACTAGACCCTTTATTGCATGCATCCAATAAATAATGCACTCAAGGACATTAGCAATGATTGATTGGGTCAAGTTAGTCATAGAATATGCTACAAGTAGACATTCATAAGCAACCACCACACATCACATCATTGGCCCTTTTTTTATCCTTTTCAAGGAAGGAATTTCTTGAGCTATTAGAGATCAGGTTTGTATCTTCACTTATAGAAGGGGATCCTTAATATTTCAAGAGCCCTTGCGACTAATGACCATGACATAGGAGTGGATTAGGTGGTGGGATTCTAGGATTTAGCAAGGGAAGAAGGTGAAGAAGGTGGTGGTCAGTGATACATTTTGGTCAAATGAGAGATACATCACATTTATTATATCCCATATTTTTGTCTTCATCAAATTTGGGGATTCTAATAATTCCAATCTTGGAAAGATCTATCAATGCATAGACAACATGCTTGACTAGATGAAGGCCATAGTTCATCAAAGGGACCCCACCCAACAACTTTAACTTGATCATTTTAATCCCACCATTCAAAGGATGTGGAAGAATCTTAAAACCCCTTTACTAATGGCCACATATGCATTGAATCCATTTGGTTTGTGGAGAGGCCTCTTGAAGTTGTTCATGTTGATGAGCAGGTAGGCAAGAAGGGCTTCATGAAGACCCTCAAGGAAATGTACAACATGGAGGAAGCTTCAACAATCAAATCTAAGTGGATTAAATTTTTTGAACTTGATGACTACAAAAATTCAGAAAAAATAGATACACACTATGGCCCAAGACAAATCTAATGGGGACCATATGGGCCTCTAGTTGTTGCACACAATAGTCATTCAACTCCTTTCACAAGCTTCTAATTCCTTTGTTGTTGAGAGGAATTTGTCCAGATATTGTTTAATCCTTTCTATTAAGAAGAACAAGCTTACCTTTATGAGAGAGGAGAAAATTGTTCATATGAATAGTGCCTTGCATCTCATTGATCAAAAGATACTTCATACTTGAGTACAAAGAGATCCCACCAACATGGTGGAATGTAGATCCTAAGTAGCTAAAGCATCTCATGAAAACTAATATGTGCAACCAATATTGGTTAAGGTCCCGTTGCAAGAACTAGTTGGGTCTAGCAGTTCCACTAATAAGGAGTAGTTTGTGATATTTCCATCAAATGATAGCTCTAATTACTAAGCTTCTTGCTCAATGAAGCTATGCATTTCTTTTTTAGGCAATTTGATTTAGTTTTGACTCTCAATTATCAGTTTGTAAATTTATAGTTTGTACTTTGTATTCACTATTTATGAATTGATGAAATGAATATCATATTATGATTAACAATTGAATTATTCTAAGTTACCGGTTCAGTTTCGGGTTCGGGTTCGGGTTCGATGGTTCGGTTCGCAAGTTCAAGCAAAAAAAATTGGGGTTGGGTTCGTTTTGGGTTCGTTAATACAAAAACATATAAAAATCAGAAATATATACATATTTACAACAATAATTAAGTTCAAAATACTACACATAGCATCATATATTGTATAATAAGCAAAACCATCATAAAAATTAAAAAATATTAGAATGTCAATTAGTCAAACTCGATTGCCATGATATATATTATATACTAAAATTAACTACATTGTTGCATTTCTCCTTGTAGGTAAGCATCAAGTAACATCAAGGAAGATTGTCCAATTGGATGATGATATTATAGATGAAGACTTGTAGGCAAACTTGGAAACTTGGACTTGGAAACTTGGACTTGGAAAGTACCTAGAAAATCAAATGAATTCAAGGGGAGTTTGAGGGCAATCCCCCAACGGGGTTGAGGGGCAACACCTGTAATTCCCACTCTAAAACAAGCTAATAGATTACAATTAAATAACTAAATTCAGGAGGAAATTAATAAAATAAATAAAGATATTCAACTACACTTAATTAAAAATTTCCTTAATGATATGGATATAACGTTGGAATCTTGTCTGCAACAACTTGAATAAGAATTTTATTTCCAAGTTAGATTCTTCCAATGCTATTCATTAGTTAAGTTTACAAAAGTGAATAAAAAGAAAATAATAATGTTAACAAAGACTGGCTAAAACCATTGGTATTTAATACATTGCTTACCAAATACATTAAATTTACAATGCATCATTGTTACATAAAATTTAGTGCAGTATCTGTGCAAACATTTCACAAATTAAAACATGAAATGTATGGAACAATATTCGTTGGTATTTT